>JAYJMH010064980.1:0-34451 GCA_036873815.1 Phacellophora camtschatica | reverse complement strand
ACAATCGCTTATTAACCTGATTAAAGTTGAAAGTTGCAGAAAAGCCTTTTTACCTTTTTCAAAAAGCGGTAATAATTCGTGTAAAATCAACATGAAAAATTACTCACCGCGTCAGGTACAAAAGTCTTTATCATAGTACTTACTGCTCAAACTCCACAACTCGCCCAGAAATGATGTTTGTTTTTCTTCTTCTTGAAAAATCTAATTTCTCAATGACCTCAATTGCTCAGATTAATATTTTGCAAAGTTTCATTCACTGGAAGGGTTTCATCTCCCTCAATTTATGACGACGGTTTTTAGCCCTCGTGCTCGCAACCTTTTTAAGCCTCTTCGTAGTTTCATTGAAAAAAGTAATGTAAAACTGAACATTTTAAAATCATTTTAAAAGCAACCTCAGCAACCTTGGAAAGAGGAATATTTTTCATGATTAGTTGGTAACATTTTATATCGGAAGCACCAACAATCCTTGAGTGTAGTTTGGGGGTTTTCGTGGAAGGGCGGGAAGCCGCCGCCAGTTTTCAACCGTTCGATTATTTTTTATACGAAAGTGTATTATCAGTTTTGTTATTTTCTCTCTCGTTACCTTTCTTTTATCAGGTAGTCTCATTGATATCCGTTTGCACGACTTCTTTGTTCTGCGATATCCACGAACATTCAACGATGATGAAAACATAAAAGCAAAACAAAACGTTTTGCCCCTTTAAAACAAGCCGAGATAAAAGCAAAACTAAACGTTTTACCTAAACCAGTTGTCAATAACATCCTTGTTCTCAATAATATTAAAAGGTAAACTCCATTCTGGATGTGGAAGTCCTTCAATTGAACTTTATGCTTCGCTTCAACATTTGCAATATGATGTTTGCCATTTTCTGCAGAAATTCCCGCTCTTCTGGGCAAAACAGAGCAAGAAAAGATGGAAAACAGAATGAAAAATTGATGGTTGCTCCCATCCAATCAGAACGACAGATTTCTCTCTGATGTCCACTTCTGCAATTTGATTGGCTCCGCCAACTTTCTGGCGGAGGGAACCAGCTTTTTTGCTTAAAGTTTATCAGACCCACTTGGAGCAGTGTGAAGGTGGTGGTGTGCGATAAAGGTGGGTCTGAAGTAATCAGACTAAGGAACTATAGTCTAAATGCTGACAGGATACGAATACTCTAACAACAAACAACTTCGAAACGTAAAAGCAAAACAACCAACTACGTTTGAGCAGTGAGAGGAGTTGTGAGGGCATTAATTCGTTGTTACACGCGGATTGTCAAGGTCTTTGTATATACCTACACAATACTCTGTGCAAAAATATAATGGTTGCAGTATTCGTTGCGATATGCCAGCTACCAAGCATTTTGATCAAAATTTTATTGCCAACCCTATCCCATTCACTACCAATCAAAATACTTGTTTCTAGCTTTAACAAGTCTTGGTTCTGAGCATCAAGTATGAAATGTATGAAATGGACCTCATTACCCAATGGGCCATCTCTACAAACTTTACATATACGTTGTGACCTCGGTTTTTTCTGCACCCTGCCCAGTTCAATTGGCGGGAAGTGTGCGGATATTCTAAACTTGGCAATTGTAGACCTATGTTCATACTTCAACACATTATTTACAAATTAATCTTCCCAGTAACCTTTTTTAATGAATTTATAAATTTCAGATAGCCTTCTAGATCCCTATATGTGCTCTCGGAACCTCTTTTCATACAGAGTCTTAAGAGATCTAAAAACAGGTATGAGAATTCTCTTTCATGAAGTTGCCTATACCTGTGTCACTGAATCTAGGCTATGACCAGAAATTCTCAGTAAATGTTGTACTACAGTTAGCAAGGAGGGTACCCCTGTAGCATGCAACCTGGAACATTCAAGTAAAGCACTGATGAAAACGAAATTTAATTAAATGAAATTAAATGATGAAAACGGCATTAAATGAAAAATGTATACACATTGAAAACGGCATGAAATCGTTACGAATTGGCTTCCTCTTAGGCTACTTCCTGTTTACTTACAATCTTTAAAAGTTAAAAAATAGTTGTACTGCCCAAAAGATACATTATATTATTCTTGATCAACGCAAAATTCTTCTCTCGTTGCAGAATATTGTGCCGTGACTGCTTAAGCAAATCAAACCAATCTATAAAATAAGGCCTGGTTTTTTGCCCATTTTCCTTTTCTTTTTTCTCCCTTCTATTTTCTCTTTTTTCTGTCTTTCTGGTAGCGGTACTACAGGTGGAACAGCATTGTTCACGCTCTAAATAAGTAAATAACAGACAATATTCTAAATTAAAAATATTTATTTTATCATCTTTTCATTGAAGTAATGATCCTTAGATATACAAAAAAAATTCGTCAGCAAAAAATAAGTCTAATTTCAGAACGACTTTGTGACCAGAATATTTACATTCAAGAGAAATTTTCCCAAGGAGTGCAGAAAACAGCCGTACCTTTCCGATTCCAAGTGCTTTTCACTTATATTTAAATTTTTTTATACTTTAAATCAACAGAGAGGGTTACCCTTCATAAATGTAAATTCCTGTAAACTTCTCAGTCCCTCTAAATCCCAAGGAGCAAGTAGATTAGGAGGTTGTCCATTAAAATACTAAATAAACGTTTGTTTCAACATGATTAAATGAACTAAATTTTTTGTCGTCATAAAATGTAACTTTCTCTTCGTAATTGAACCTAGTTTTCCCCAAATTTACAAAAAGTTTTGGAGCCTTCAAAAAAGAGACACATATAGTCTTTAGTAATAGAAATAAAATTCGAAATTAAATCTCAACATTTTTTGTTGCTCAGGAATCTCGTTTAAACGCGAGACTGTTTTCTGCACTCCTGGTCTATTCCTGTATTATCCTACTTATGGACATATTTGTGATACTTAGACGATTATAACTATACAAATTAAACCTATAACCGCTTGAGTGCCCGTTTTTTGTCAAAATTTTTCTTTTTCGCATCTTCGGCCGGTCGCTTTTTCGACATTCTGCTTTTTTCGGATGAGTATTCGTCTTTCGTACGCATTTCTTTGTCGCATTTGTGTCGAATCGCGTGAATTTCCGTCATCATACGAGCCTGCCGTGAATAGTCTTCGTAATGTTCAAGTAATAGCTTCCCGGCTTCTTCGTTTAACGCTGACGCAGGATTCGGAACGATTAGCAAGCATTTAACAGTCTAAGAAAAATATATAAATAGGTCAATAACAAAATAATGGGAGAACGTTGAAACTAATATAAAATAAACATCGGTCACGTTCCAAAAAATCTTACATTGGTTTTATAATTTTATTGCAAACGTGAGAATACAAAACTCAACATGATCACAAGCTCGTTGATCGTAAATGCGAATGTAGCAGCGGGAATATTGGAAGTTTGTTGAAATGCAAGAAATGAAGAATTCTTTGAATTTTGCACAGTTCTAGACTTGAAAAAACCTCTTCACTTCGACAGTTTTCATAGGAACAAGTCACGGTCAATGATACTTTTTAATGATTTTAGAGGAGGCAGTGACCGGGCAGAATATTTCAGGGCTTGCTAGATGGCACAAAAATTGAAAAGGTGCAGTTCTGAAGATGCAAGGCGTAAAAACTCTTCAATGACGAACTGCTCTGTTTTTGTTTTTATTTCAACTGTTGGCCATCGACAATATCTCCATCCATGCACTTGCATTCCCCTGAATGAGGTGTCAAATTAGTCTTTTATCAGGTGTCCCATTGTAGGTATCACATAGCGCTATGTACTCAGCATTTTGCAATGAAGTTGCAATACCTGGTATCTATAGTCTTCTTTAAATCAAATTGTTTATTTCATATTAAACTAGAATTATATCAGTTATTTAAAATTGGTTCGAGCTAAAAAACTGCTGATGAATACAAGAAAACCAAAATGCAAAACATGAAAATGAATACAGTAGATCCCCGCTATCAAGAAGCTGCAAATTAAGAAACTGCACAAATTAAGAGACTCAAAATCTTCAGGAAAAAAATAAGAACAACATAATGGATTTTTGTCACACTGAGGCCTTTCAAACCTACATTTTCGTCAGAATGTAACTTTGTTGTGAAAGTTAGATCATACATTGGCTTAAGTACATGTTAAATTTGATTGACAGTTAATTATTTTTTTAGTATACAGCCAGTATACCGACAGGAAATTTCTTAATGGTTGTGTTAATCAAAGTGTGTCCTTGTTTGAATAACCTATTTTCTTATTGTAATAATAATTTTGAGTCACTTTCTGCAACGATGTACATGTTTAAGGTTGTTGCATGAGGTTATTCCGTCTTGTGATTGGTTTGAGATATGGTTGTTCATTCTGAATCATTCATTCAGGTAGATAGATAGATAGAGTCTCAAATTTGTTGTTTGCATCATGTAGTTCATATTACCATTGGACATAATACATGATAGAAAATAAATAACGTTTGTGCTATCACATGTGATCTTAAAGTTCCAAGTTTTTCCGTTTGCTGTTTTGAAAGTTTTAATGGTTGCAGATATAGTTTGCATAATTGGTAGAGTGATGTTTGTAGTTTGTGAAAATGTTGTGATAATATAGAGAGAATGAATCGCCATCTCGTTTTATCATTAACTCAATCACTTGACATTTTTTAACATTGAAGTTAAATCCTACAACTCTTGAAAATTCTAAAAAATTATTGCAAACAAGTATAAATGATTCCTTTAGGGCAATGATCCATTCAGGGGCAAGACCACTCTACATTACATGATTATTTTAACTTTATTTACTTACCAACAAAACATGTTTTATTCCCAATTCTGATTTCCAATCCTTTTTTAAAGTGTTCACACAGATAGCCCCATTTGAAGCAACATTTGGATGAAATATTTTAGTGATGAAATAGCCTGCATAGAAACAAAAGAAATACTATAACTAAAGTTAAAAACAAACAAATAAAGTAATGCAAATTGTACTTTGAACATAGTATATAATTTTCACCTCACGTTTCGGGCTTAACCCATTATCAAGCAAAATGATTAAAATTACATGCATAAAATAAAATTGCAATCATTATAAGAAAATATATATAAATGGCCAAGCTAAAACTGATACTAATCTATAAGGCAAATTTGAATTAGGTGTGTATCAAGATTACTTTACCTGTTGGGGGTAACGTTGGAAAATCTTTCCCTAATACTAGTTTCATTTTGAATAATCCACCCTCATATGGAGTTCCAGCTATAAAATAAACAAGAAAGCACAATTGAACAAATCATTCTATGAATGAAACAACATGTTTTACAAGCTATTGACAAGCTATAGAATCAGTCATTTTTAAAAATTAAAGGGTCTCTTCCATTCATAATCATTTGCAAGCGCATGTTTTGATGATTTGACTTTTTGCATGGCTCACAGTGTAATATGTAATAATGATTTAAAGATCTATTTTCAACCTCAATGTTAATTTGTTTGACCCAGCGACTCTGTCTCACACATAGTTCACATTACTCCGTTTTCGCCTGAAAACGAATCTATTTTGCTATTTTTGGCATTTTCTTCAATTAATTCGCTATGAAAATGAAGAATTTAAAAAACTCTGATGAAATAAAGCCAAATCAAAACGGGTTGCTTTGAAAACTAGATATTCAAAGGTCTAGAAGAGGTCTAGATTTTCGTCTATAGTGGGTTATTGGATTTCCTAAAGCATAACGTTTTACGAAATGAATTTAATGGTGTTTGGAAACACACTCCGAAAGAAATTCAAAAACTGAAAATTTAACTCTATGTATAGATGCAACCACCATGAAATGCTTTATCTTTTTTCAGCATTTTTACCAAAAATCTACCAAAATGAAATAACGATTTAATCTATTTTGCTCCGTTTTTGGCACTGTCTTCAATTGTTCCGCTATGAAATGGAGAATTTTATAACGCTGATGAAAATGAAGCCAAATGAAAACGGGTTGTTTTGAAAACAGATCATTTCCAGTGTGAACACCAAAAATGGAGACATTTGAAAAAGTTCTCCTTTTTGAAAAAACACTGATAGCGTTGTTTTCGTGAAGCAAATGTGAATTTCACAGCGTTTCTAATCATAAACAAGCTTCGTTTTCAGGAGCAAAAACGGATCAAAATGAAAACAGAGTGGTGTCTACGAGGCCTGAAATAATGTTCATTTCGGCCTAAAATTGTTGTCACACGCCTAAACTTGCCAAGACGTGCGAATTGCCGCACGCCAACTAAGATTCATATGAACAGGCCTGCTATACCTTCTTCCTCCTTTTCTAGTCTTATTGCTTTTTCTTGTCGACATTTCCTTCTCTTTTCTTTCTTCCATAACTGTCTCCATTTCTTGTGACTAAGGATAAAACAAACTTTTTCAAACTAGCATACCAATTAGATAGATCTTTACTTATGGCAATACACAAAGTTTTACTTATAACAAGAGCTTTGCCTATATCAAACTCTAGACTCTCATCGAAAAGTCTGTTTGCATGTTCTTGAAGCAAAAAAGGGGGGAAATTAAGACATCAGAATCCCATTGCTTGAAATTGGTATTTTGATTAATTGGTATTTTATTTGATCGGCAGAGCATTGTAAGCATCACATACTTTTGGATACCTACACCTAGATAGATAGTTTAGTATAATAGCCTAATAGCCTAGCTGTTTATTTAAATAACACAAGATGGATGGGTATATAGCTTGGCATAATATATAGACTGAATACAAAGACTAGGAGGCCAAAAGCCAGCAGTGTTTATATCACAGATAAAATAAAATAATACTAAACAAAAATATTAGGCCCACGAACGAAACCAGCGAGCGAGTTTTATAGATTAGAGTTAGGTCGGTGTATGCATTCGTTACCTCATTAGTTTCACAGATTTTATTTCTTCTTTGGTTTTAATTTCACACATATTTGAAGCTGATGTCATGTCTTACTCTTGAAATATGTTTGGTACTTCATTCTATGTTCCAGCATGTTCAGCATTTTGGAAGCAAAATCAGGCCAATGAAGTGCTTCAGATATACTACCTATAATGTCCTGAATTCGGATCGCTTCCCTCGGGCTTACTAAGTATGCAGCTCCAGATAGTAAAAATTAGCTCTACAAAAATTGTAGTTTTTTGAGGATGTTGTGCATGCAGTTCGGCCACGACAGCCATTCTGGTGACATTGAATCGAAAATTTTCAGAAAAGGGAGCATGCGGCACGCACGTACACCGCAAACAATAGGTATGCAATTTATTAAATTTTGCAGTCCAGCACGCCACTGGACCAAAGCAAGACAGGTCATCTATTCCCCGCCCTCCATCTCTTATAACTTCCTTTCGACCCAACTTTGCTGTATTCCCTCTTCTCACACTGACCTTTTCGTTAGAGTGATAGGTGAATTGCCGTTTCAACCCCTCTGCCAAACACTGACAGAAATGATTGCTATTCTCTAGGCTTGTTGGGTACTGACACGCCCATTACCTGTTCACTTTGGACCACCATGGAACAGGTATTGGTGGTCTTGAAGCAGCAAGACTAAGCAAAGTATTCTACTGCGGTCGTAAATATGATTAAAAGAATGTATGTTGGGTTTATATGGGGATTTGCTCGTTCTCTTAAGCCGTGGCCAAACGACACAACACTCTTGCCAACATTCTGGCCAAAATTTGTTGGGGCTGCCAACATTTTAATTATTATTGTTCGCGGATTATCATGGATTTTGCAAATTAATTCTTTGATGTTGGCCTGTTTACCGCACGTTTAAACTAGGCCCCAGATCAAAGTTATGCGAAATGTTGGGGAAAATGTTGGACTGTTTTGCCACCATGTTGGCACTTGTTTGGTTTGGGGTTCGGGGTTTGGGTCACCCACAGCAATGTAGTGCCACTAAATCAACAAGGGGGGCTCCAATATGAAAATAACCCAAAACAATACCAAAAAGTAAAATCCAATCGTTTTTAGGCATTAACAAGGGGGCTGAGTCCCCCTTAGCCTCCTAGCTCTACAGCACTGGTCACCCAACATTTGTTGGTGAGATGATGGGGCAAAGTTTGAAATGATTTGGATTTCGTTTGGCCACCTCTTCATTATCTTTTAACAAGAAACAACAAATGTTGGATGAAATGCTGGCAAAAATGTTGGCTCCCTCGTTAGGCGAAGGCTTTATGGCATTAGAATATCAACAACAAATTTCAGCCAATCAAATTCAGTTTCAATTCCGCAGTTTTTATGGCTCTATTGTTCTTCCAAGTTTCGAGTTGCTGCTGTTCTCCCAGGATTCTATGAAAATAATTTTACTTTTAATTGTTGTGTGTTTTCCATTGTTAGTTGAGCTGGCATTGTTGCTTGAATAAATAAATATGATAAACAATAGCATAACTGGTTGCATTCAAGTTAGGGTGTATGGCTGCGAGGGCAAGAAAAAGAAGATACATACAAGACTGCCAGTAAAGAAGAAGACATCGGTCGCATATGATCTTATATATATATAAGTCGTAAGTATCATTATAATAGTGAATAATAAAAATATGAACAATGAGAGAAAAATATTGCCAAGACATCCAATCTAAAGTCATGATTGGAACATATAATGTATGAAAATTGCTACGTTGGGGTACCGATCTAAATGAAATTTATATTTTTTTTGATAATTATCATTTAGGTTCTGGTACCCAGGGTAGAAAATCGCTAACAATAAATATAAAATTGAATCTTTTCTTATACTTTTTCTTTTCTTGTATACTTTTGCAAAAGGCTAGAAGCCTGTAGTAAGTCTAAATAGAACTTCAGAGTAGCGACCCCAGTAAATTCCAACACATTCTCTCCCAAGCAGATTCCTTAATTTCCCCTAGAATGATTGGCACATGCCCAGAAGAAAACAAGAAAATTGACTCCTATGAATGATGTAGCATACGTTTCAACAAAAAGTCTGGCGAGTGTGTAGTGTCTGTAATTCGTTTAAAAATGTGTACGTTGAACCAACGGAGTTGTATAGTCTTTAAAAAAAATCCAGGGGCGGATCCAGATATTTGAATGAGGGGTGCTGGAGAGGAATCTTGGGGCAACAGTTGCTCTTTTTGCTGATTCCTCGCAAAATTTTTGGAAATTTAAGGGGTTCTTAAGCACCCTCGCACCGGTCTGGATCCGCCTCTGAAATCATATCCTTTCATAATGTCTGTCGATGCAATTTTTAAAACCATTTACGCTCGTAGCCTTTATCATTTCTTCGCCACTCTATTATTGCTATGAAATTTTTCTCACATCAAGGGAAAACCTCTGTTTCGATACCTTTAAACTGTGACCTCCAGTTTTCCGAAGTCTCTTGGTAAAATGTTATTTATTTCTACATTATATATGCAATGCAGGTCTTGCAGGTCTTTTGAAGGTTTTTTTTCCAAAAATTCAAGAAATATTTTTGCAACACTTGGGCATTCCAGTATTTTTGCCGAGGTTTGATGTTCTTAAATTTCTAAAATTTAACTTTCCTGCTTTGCTTCAACAACACATAGGGAGCATTCGTGTTTAGTATCATTCGTGTTTTTATAGTTTATGTAATTTGTATAGTACACTCTTTTTTTATAAGGGGCAGTACAACATTTATTTTACAACAGGGCTGATACAAACCAAGAAATAAATTGAAAGCCCTGTTGTTATAAAATGCTAAAAAACTTAGTACCCCTTCAGCCAAGCATCTTCTGGTACAAAACGACTGACTAGATTTACCATTATTTAAGAAATTTATACATTTGATACAATAGATATGTGTGTTATTAACCCTAAAGATCAGATCAATCATTTTTTCGGAAACTTCATGTCCTTGAATTCCAAATTATCTGTTAAATCGACCGAAAAAGCTTGAAAAAGTCAACGCCCCTTCGACTGTCCTGTCTTTGAACAGTACAAAAAGTGCCTGCCGCTGCCCCGTTGCATTCTCCACTGACCCCAGGAGCTACAGCCCCCCCAATATTTACTAAGTCGGTCTATTTTTAAAAATAAACCGGTCCCTGGAAATTTGTGGTCGCTTTTTTACTTGGTTAGCTACTTGGTCCAAAGGAGATTATTTGCGGAAGACGACCTTTGTTAAATAAAGGACTTTTGGATTTTTTGATTTTGTTTCTTTTGAATGAAACCTTGCAAAGGAATATCCTAGGTGAAAATTCCCACTGAATATTTAATTTTTGGATTTAACGTAAGAATTTTGTTGTCGGAAATTTCGAAATAATCAGCACTTTGTCGAAAATGTTCTGAAATATTTTATTGTTAAGAAATTTGTGCAACAACTTTCAGCAAAATATGCTAATAAAGATACAAAGATAAATTCGATAAAATACATTTATAAAAATCACGAACCCCTAACTAGAATGGCAAGGATAACAGCAAAAGATCGAGATGACCTTAATTCCGTGATGGTCCCTTTTAGAGGCGTGTTACGAGAGAAAAAAAGGCACCCAGTTCTTTTTAATTCTGGCGTACGTTTTGCATGTAGCTGCTTTTAATTTTATGCTTAAAAGAATTGATGTCATTTGCAGTTTTGATATCAGATGGTAATTCATTCCATAACTTAGGGCCTGCAGCCTGCATATGAAGAACATTTTTGGCCAATATCGCTCTTACGGAACGGAATAGCTAATTTATCTTTTGATCTACTATTTGAATAGTTTGGATCTGGTTGGCATGTTGAAACCTATCAGAAAAATATATTGGTGAAGTTCCTTTATAAAATTTAAATACATTTGACGCTTTGAATATGATATTCGAAATCAGCGCAAAATTTTAAATCACGTATGTAATTACCATTTTTCGTGTCATTTCTTCTTTAAAAGCAAATACATTTGTTTCGTAGATAGGGTTTGGATTCCGGCGGATTGAAAAAATAGTACAGCTTTTTCATTTTGAATTATCAAAACAAAAAAAAAACAGGAATTTCATAAAAGTCTGGAAAGCTTCGCTATGGAGGAAATCCAGACATCTGCAGATTTTCGTTCAGAATTTCACGATTCAATCTTCATTTCATAGTGCTTTTCCACATACCGGTGACTGTACAATTTCCTTGTACCTCTATCAATAGCGTCTACCAACAGGTTGTAGCTTGTGCATTCTCAAGATTAAAATTTGTAAATAACGGTTTGAGACCAACGATGGGCAAGAATTTTGTTTACAAGTTAGGATCTACCAAACGATTTCCCAAAGCAAAACATGTTTGTTATCCTTGTATATACTAGCTACATGTTGTAACCTGGTTTCGGACAGCCTGTCCAAATAAAACACACTTTCAATTTAAATTTTTGGCTAAACCTGGGAAGGACAGCCGGAATACCTTAATTTCAAATTGTTTTGCCTGGAAAGCAGTCATTATTCGTGCATCCTGAGACTAAACAATTGTATAAATTACCCTTTTCCATAATTTTCTAGAAATCTGCTCGCCAATTTGATGTGTAAAATTAAAACATCAGGGCCAAAAAGAGCCACCATATGCAATCTAGCCACCT
Organism: Phacellophora camtschatica; assembly: GCA_036873815.1. Lineage (NCBI taxonomy): Eukaryota > Metazoa > Cnidaria > Scyphozoa > Semaeostomeae > Ulmaridae > Phacellophora > Phacellophora camtschatica. Next base: position 23,011 of record JAYJMH010064980.1, on the reverse strand, counting down.
TGATAAAAATGAGCTCATGCTCGTTTTTATACGCTCGTTTTTCACGGAAAATTCTAACTAGTTTCCCACCACAAAATATAGCTCCCACTGTGCCTCTAGGTATGTCTTACAAGGGTCTAATCAAAATTTGAAGTAGGACATTGCTGTTCTGTTCTTTATTATAGCGTTATACTAAAATAAGTTATTTGCATTGCCATATTTGGAGTTTTAACTTCGTAACTGCTCTAAAATGAAAATTTAGGGTAACTATATGGGGATTTTGGAGGGGTTAAGTCTGTCAAATGTTAAAAATAATCATATTAATTTGAAGACCAATGATTTAGCTAAGGGAAGAAAACAAATAATAATTTTTAATAAAAGAAATCTACCTATCTTTCTACCTTAAGAACAGAATAAATTATGCCGTGGCTCGACGTTTCCTAAATTTTTAAAATTTTGTAACTCAAATGTTCTTATTTTTGCGCAGATGTTTCTGAATTAATTTTATCTCAATTTGTGACCTGGAAAGTTTTTTCTGTTTATTGTAAGTGAAAAAGTTTGCAATGCATAATTTTATAATACAGTATTGAATTTTTTTGGAAATCTTGGCTCTGAGGCTGAGCATGTTCTTACTATTTACTTGTTTTTTTGACAATTCGAGCCTCGATGTTCTTATGAAGTGTACTCTTATAAAAATGAGTGTAAGTAACAATCTCCGAAAATAATTTCATAATATGTTATTGAATTTTTTGGAAATCTTGTTTTTTTGACAATTTGAACCTCGATGTTCTTACAAAGTGTGTTCTCATAAAAAGAAGATTGTATGAGCACATATAAGAAAATAATTGAATTTAATTTTCAAATGATAAACTAGGGAAAAGTTTTGTTCCCTTTAAAGTATTGAGCTTTTCAAATCTGCAACGTGAAATTAAATATCTTTTGTCGTCTTTTGGAGAAACAAAATGAAAATGCTTTGAAACTTTTGATTATGTTACCTATATACCATTTTATAATAACATAAACTTGTTCTTTTTTATTTGAACATCCTATAAATAATTTTGAATTTGAACTCGAAGAACTTTGAACCAATTTTCGGATTGAAAGGTAACCCACCCAAAATAAAATGTAAACTTACCCTACCTCTGCCAAAAAAACCGTGCCAGAGGCTTGGCACCTGAAAATATTGGTTCTTTCGTGCGATATTATTGGTTCTTTAGATCAGAACATTAATCGTATAAATCGACTGCAAAGGCGTATAATTATATAAAAACGTTTTCACGCAGAATTTTACAGTACCTTTAGATCATAAACATTAAAACATTTTTATATTAATATTAAAACATTAAAACAGGTTTATTTTAATGTGCAATTAACTTCACAGTGATGAATCAGATTTTGCAATGCTTTAATATATTTTGTGCACTGATAAAAAATCATATTAAACGTAACTCCAAACCGAACCTTTCTTAACCATTGGAATTAACATTAATTAATAACGATAGAGGAGGTCAGGGGAACCGTCGCTCCCCCACTAAAAATCAAAAAAAAAATTTTTGTCAGAAAATTCATCGCGAATTTGACTGTTCACAGATGTTTCTCAAAGAATTTATGTAAATCATTGGATTTTAGCCAAGCCCTCTCACCTGACACGCACGCAGGCTATTGTATTCCGGATATCCCATTCCCGGCAATAATTCAAAATGTTTTGTAGTTATGTTAGTTACTGCTATTTTGATTATGGTAACGAAACAATGCGTTTTTGCAGTGTAGGATGTAGGGGTTCCCCAGGGGTTTGCGGATCTACTGACTTTTGGTAGCGAATCAGGAGATCGCACAAGTCCAAATGTGGATACGTCGAGGCACATACTTCATGACGGGGAAGCCAGGAAATAGTTGTAAATTTTGATGCTACAAAATTTACAATTATATCCTAGTTTTGCTGTGGTGTAATGAAAATGAATGGATAAACTTTTCAGCAATCAACAAGACAACCAAATTCTCAAGCAAAATTCCAGTGGTGTCAATTGAAAGCACATCATGTTGATTTGCATAGTGCACTAGTTTCGACTCTATTCAAATTTATAATCGCATAAATATAACATTCACATTCCTAAATACCAATTCTGAAACAAACACAAGCAAAATTAAGAGGTCAGGAGATAATCGTTCCCAGGTTTGCTGTTGACAATGGCTGTTGTTGTCAAACGACGTGGAATTTTGCATGCTTTCAGAGGTTTTCTAGAGAAGAAATACCGATGACGCCGGGTCACCGGCGGCTGTGACAACTGTGACAACAGGGGTACCAGGGAACAGGAGAACATGGACTTTTTAGCAGGGAACATAGGAACTTGCGAAAATTTTAGTTTTTAGCAGGAAACATGAGAAAATTTTACTATGTAGATTCCAGGGAAGACAGGGAACAATCTAAATTTTACAAAGGAATACGGGAACATGAGCATATTTAGGAAGGACCACTGGAACATGACCCCCTACCTGTACGACCCTCACAACTTCTTGTCACATGAATCAAATTTCAAATGCCAAAATCTAGTGATTTGATTGATTGGCACAAAGCAAATGGTAACCTCCTAATGCTCAGTGTACCTGATCAACAATGCACGTATACTCTTGAAGCAAAATTCAGAGTCATTAAGCCAATCTTAAGGGTGAGAATAATTTTTCAGGTCTATCCCCCAAAACTCTATAAATTTTAGTTTGCTTCGCTCGGGCTTTTTTTGTGTGCAGTTTTCTGTGCAGTTCCAAAAATAAGTCCTTGGGAAATCTCATTGTTTTAAGGATATTTGTGCTGCGCAGTTCTGCTCATAGACATTAAAGCTCCAATTTTCCTGAGGAAGCATGCAAGCGTGCACATCGCAAATAATAGGGGGCCAATTAGGAAATTTTGCGTTTTGCCCCCCCCCTCCCGTCAACATCAGGGCAGCACGCCATTAATAATGCCTAAGGGTATATAAGGGAAACTCGCTTTTCTGAATTTGTATTGGATTATATGAAACAGTAAGAAGTCGGACATTTGACTGAATCCCAAGTGTGCAAAACAACGAAACGGAATATGACTTTCAAACGAGTAACTAAAATAGAATTCAAATAGCGAATTAATTTTCTTTTGATGCTGCACAAATTAACATAATATGGCAAGCAAAGTGTTTAGTTAAGAGGAATTTTATTCAACAAATGAGCATTTTTACATCGTTGTTGTTTCAGTTGCATAGTTTGATTTATATTTATGCTTTTTTTCGAAAATATCGAGACGATAAGTTCGATACTTTCGATAAACCAAGCATCGAAGCACATGCGTCAAGAAATTTCACCTCGTTTTGCCAGCGGGCTCGGGCAAAATCGATTACATGAGAAAAATGTTAAACATTCAGCCCGGGCTAGTCCTGCACGCAAGTGTTGGGATCTCGGCAAACCGGGCTAGCCCGTTTGCCATGTAATCGAGATTTTCAAAAACACAGCCAGTCCGGCTAATCGGGCTAGCACACTCCATGTAATCGGCCCGCTAATCTTTGTGCGTTTTTTTGTCATCGATTTTTCTACCAACATAATATACATCATATAAATATTTTTATGAAAGTTTCATCGCAAATATTTTATGCAGAATACCTCCTGAAAACAGCTTTTTCTTAATTAAAAATAGGAATCGTAAATAGGCATTTTTAACAAAACATCATTTTTTCTAGAATATGATTCGAACATCACAACCCCAACCAAAACAACAGATGAATTTAATACACTGGTTCAAAGCGCCAGAGAATCTGGACAGCGATAATTATCATTATGGTTCTGATGACGAAGATACAAAAACCCCTCAAGTATATGACACATTATTTGCCGAAATTCTCAAAGAACTCAAAGAGTCTTGTGAGGAGACTGAGGCAGCAGATGTGCGTGTACACCCAACGCCATTACCCTTCGACCATGTCGAAGCTCAGACACACCGAAAACACAAGAGAAACAGAAAAGATATTCTTAAGGTTAAAAAGCGATCCATGAGTAACGTCGAATTGAGAAGTAAACTGCAACGGAGTTTATTTGCAGCTAAAATGAATGTAAAATTCCTCAAAAACCAACCTCTGAGGAAACATGAAAACTTTGCATCGGATGAGAGTAAAGACAACGATGATTCTAGAAATTCTCGTTATGGCATTGATACCATGAGTGTTGCAATGAAACATCTGATGGATGATGTCCCATTACAATCGTACACACAGATCAGTACCGTTACTTCGATCAAATACAGTCAAACATTCGAAACACAAAGAATCACTGAAGAACACTGCGAAGTAAATAAATACCTCCGTGAAGACAGTCTTAAGTGCCCAGTACTTTCTGATGTAAGATTTTCTGATGCACTTTCTGAAAAATCGGAAACGCGAAAGACAACAAGGTCGATGAGCGAGCCTGCAAGCCTTTATCAAGGCGTTTCTGATAACACGAAGAGCCATGTTCGTTCAAACTCATTCGAAACTCAAAGTGACGACGATGTGACCAGCACGAAAGAAAGCTTGAACGAAGTTTTCTCCTCTGGTAAAAATAAATTTTTAATTAAAATTCAAAATATTTTAGAGATGAAAAATGTGGTCCAAACATTCTCAAAACATTTGTTAGGTATTGTATCACATAGACTTATTCTATTACAATCGTCGTAGTTACGCTACGAGCTACGACATCTCGAAATGCAGGAAGATTTCTGGACTTCGCTTTGTATTTTTAATAGACAATTCCACTAAAAATGGCGAAAAGGGTATTATTACCAAAATAAAATGTGCTCGATTATAAAATATCAATATAACTAACTGCTCTTTCGACAATAGAACGCATCGTATCTTGGTCATAACACCCCTTCGGCCACCTTTAGCAGAATTGCCTATTCAAAATTCAAACAATGTTAAATCCGAACTTGGATAATAGAACTCTTCAAATTTCGTTTCAATGATCTCCAGAACGTTGGCGATTTTAAGTCCAGAACTTGTGCTCTAACATTGCCAGTATAGGTATAACTTCAACATAGTAATTAATCAGCATCGTAAAAATAGCTTTTGAAAAAAGCCTGGAACCTAGCAAAACGAAAGGCCTGGAAACTAGCAAAACAATAACGCGGGAACACAACCTCATTGATAATAATACATTTATTTGATGTTAGTGGAAGCAATAGTACAAAATACTAATATAAACTAACATCTATAGGTTAACTGCACTAGAACTGTGGGTGACAAGATATTTCAAGGAGAAGAAATGCATGTTGTGTTTGATCATATTCGAAATAATGAAACACTCTATTTCTAAATACATGCCAATATTATTCCTTTTTAGAGGGCGTGTTTGTTTAAATTTCTTTTGGTAGCCGAACGTTCTTTTCCGGAATTCATGTTCTTTAAAGTCGATATTCTGAAAAGGATGGTTTGGAAGCTCTCCAAAAGCTTCCGCTCCTGGAAGCAGAAGGTTTCCGAAAATTCAAAGTTGCCAGGAAACTTTCCACTGTCGTTAGGAGACACGGCAACTTTTGGGGCCTAGGAACGATAGTTTCAAGAGAAAATTTAGGATCTTCAGAATTGTTATTTTAAACTTTTGGATTTGGATTCCCGTAAACTTACCATTTTCAGAACTTAAAAGGTTTTGAAGGTCTAAAAGAACACGCCCTTACATATTCCCGTCAAAAATATTAAGGTAGTTTCCAGGGGGTATTTCTTCTCTGAAAAGTATTTCTCCCCACGAGATTTGTCGGAATCTGCAAGGACAGGAACCTTGATCATTACAAAATAGAAAGTCCTGAAGCCATGAACAAAGCCTGGAACCAATCATCAAAAAGCATAGAGCAAAGCAAATACGTGAAAATGAAAACACGCGACTTTTAGGAACAGTTTGTTTTTTTGCAATTATTTTAGCATTGCAAACCACTTTCCAAATATGACTATTAATGACTCTAAATGATATTGTTATTACAAAAAGTACCATTTGTGTTCTCAGTAGGGGCGGAGCCAATGGGGGGAGGGGGGCGACCTCCCCCAACTGCTTTGTTGAAGGCTTATTCGGCCATTTTGCTTATCATTTTGCTATTGTTTTTGCATTCCAGTTGGCCAGATCTCTCTCTGAAGAACATTTTTGGCCCCCCCTCCAATCCTGCGAGCCGAACTCCGCCCCTGGTTCTTTGTAAATAGCTTTATTTTTTGTTTCACCAAAGTTTTATTTACATCCCAAAACACTGTAAGCACACACAAAAAGCTAATAAATGAGGCAACGTCTTTGAGAATACTCTTTTTTGAGTGAGGCTTTTTCACGATTAAGTGAGTGTTGAAAGGAATTTGCAAAACACGCATAATACCCATGAAAGAGTACAGTTGTACAGTTATCCGTCGATTTATTTTATTTCTTTTCGTTCTTTGAAGGTTCTTCAAGTGAAAGCAAGTCAATCGAAATCATAGAGAGCGAGGAAGAAGATCCATTTCAGTCTGAAGATGATGAATTTTTTGATGTTGAAAGCAAGCCGAAGAAAAAGAAACGGACATCTCACTGGAAGAAAAAGAAACCCGAAATACAATCATGCAAAAGCGAACAACAAACGCACAAAAAATATCCAAGGCTCTACATCTTTTTGCAAACGATTCTGAGAGAACCAGACAAATATCAGTGCATTGAATGGGTTGACAAGCAAAGCAATACTTTCAGAATAAAACACACATCAGCTCTTGCCAGTCTTTGGGGTGGACAGAAACAGAAGCCAAACATGAAGTACGAACATTTCGCACGTACGTTGCGCGGATATATCGCAAAAGGACTCCTGAAGAAGCCACGAAAGAAACTGATCTATCAATTTGCAGCTGACCAATAAAACTGAAACGCCACATTTTACTTTCTCGCACAAGACTGAATGCAGGCGTTTTGGAGAGAAGAGCCAAAATACATTGTATGCTGTGTAAATACTGCTCTTCCTGCGCTTAATTAATTAAAGCTGGAAGCAATGTATATGCTTGTGATACATTAAAAATATCAGAATATTTGTTCGTCAGACAAATATATATTGATATCATAAAAAGAAATGGAGATTTGCACATTTTTTATGTGATGACGTACAGGGGCGCAGCGAGGTACCAACTGTTGGAGGGTGGGTTGCATCTTGATTTGGAAATTGCCCAAATTTCCCCCGAAATTTTTGGTAATTATTGGGGGATTGTGACACCTCCACAGAATAAGCCCACCAGCGACGCCCTTGATGACGTAAAAGCAATTTTATGCAATCTCTTCGAATTGAAGTAATAACAAATAACTTTTAAACAATTTATGAATGGACAATTTAGAGTCCTAAAAAACAAAAATAAACATTTTTTAACTCTTTGTTTGAATAATTTTGTAAACATTGTGTAATTTATCAGATATGTACCCTAGGTGCCAGAGCCCAAAGGAAGTTTTTAAAAATCTCGATAAAAGAGAATTTGAATTTTCTTAATTTTATTCTCTTTTTCTCTCTTTTTTTCATTCAACCTTTCTTTAACTTTCTTTAGGGACTTTTGTTTTTTAGGCTCTGGTAGCCAGGGTACCAGATTTGTAGCACAACCAAGTTTTTATCAATGTTATGGTTAGAAGTAACAAGCTTTGAACGAAATATGAATTGATGGTACATTTATATCAGCTGTTTCATCAGATTATTTTCTTTGGCCTCTTTCCTGGAAGTTCTTTCGTGCAAATGCAACTAAAACTGAGACAAATTTTATTTTTCGTGACACAGATTATTTTTGAGGAAAAAGAGTATTATTGAGGACAAAGATTATTTTTCGGGACAAAGATTATTTTTGAGGACAAAGATTATTTTTCGGGACATGTTTCTTAGGATGATTATGGGATGGATACAAAATTGAAATAAATATCGCTCTAAAATTTCGTGCCTGACAAACTTTTGATAATTTCGTGCTCGCCAAACGTTTCATGTTTTTCAGAACTATTTTGATGTATATTAGAACTGTGAAGAAACAAAGAAAAACACAAGTAATGGTGCGAGGAGGGGCGTGCCTTGTACCTTAAAAAATGCTCTGTTCTGTGAGTTATGGAATTTATCAGTTTGTGAAGAGCATAAATTTTGCATAATACTTTTTGGGAGATTACTGATAATACATCTCCGAAAAAGTTAAGATTTTGCTGACGAGTAAATTTATATTTTCCTGTTTCTCAAGTTTTAAATATTTGGCATTCTTTTTTAATTTAGTAAATAAGCAAATAAATTTAATTTAGACATTTTTTAGTTTCTTTTGCTATAAATAAAATAATTCTGCAACCAACTGAAAATAAAGTGAATAAAAAAGAATTGAGTTTGACCCCCATAAATATGTATGGTCAAATTTAGCATGTCGTTAGGTACTCTAATCATATTGCAAACTATTTGATACTGCCAATTTTATCTATTTTTTCTTATATCATTGGCCACTAGTTCTGCAAGGAGTGTCCTGCTAGGTATAAAATAACTAAATTCCATTTCAAATGCCTACAGAAAAGATCAGTCCAAAAGCCTAAATACAATTGTATCACTTCTTGTCTGACTATAGCTTTTTTTGTCATTCTCACTACCAATTAAAAAGACACCTACAATTCATAAATTAAACTTTAGAAACATCAAAATGGGGAACTATTTACAGATGAATGCCTCAAGCTACTAGAACAAATTAGACACAAAGAACTAACCAAAAAGCTATCTCTGAGCTCTCTTCTTGATTTAAAATTCAAAAATCACAAGCAATTTTTTAGATTCCTCCTATTTCTTTCAGGAGACATTCACTCTAACCCTTTTGCTCCTTGCTCCACTTGCCAGAAACCAGTGAAAAGGATTGCCGTCTACAAGTTGTCAATACTGGGTACATAAAAGATGCGACAAAATTTCAGACACTGATTTCGAAAAATATTCAAGAGAACCTAAATACAAAGACAAATATGTTTGCTCATCACGCAAAAGAGCACGAAACAAAAGCACATTTTCCCAACATGATAGTACCCCCTTTAATGATCCATCCACTGAAAAACTAAGCAGCTCTATACCAGACTCAGATCCTAATTTATGGGAAACATTTGAGAAAAGAGGGCTCCATTTTCTTCACTTAAATATAAACAGCCTTCTGTCTAAAAATGAAGAACTCCGTTTCATTGCACGGAGATCAAAAGCGGCAATAATCGAATTTCTGAATCAAAGCTCGACAAAAGCATATTAGACAGTGAAGTAACCATCGAGGGAAATTGTGATAGGTGTGATAGGAACGATAGGAATAGACATGGCAAGGGTGCAGCGTGCTACATAAGAAAAGACACCGTACCAAGTAAGACTCTATCGCGATAGTTCTGTTTCAAGAAACTTCGCACCCCATAAGAAGCTTTCATAAATTTGTTGCACCCCGTAATTTTAGCTGTTAATGTTTTTGTACCCCTGCAGAATGTAACCCGCCCCAGAGTTATAAATGACTGGGCCAGTAAATCAACTATAAATGGTCAGCGGTATTAGAGGTTTTGCTGTGATTTGCGAACGAGCCTTATCCAGGGTAAGCATTTGATTGAATATATTGATAAAAATGCCGGGTGACCCAAAAAACTATCTCCGTTTGCAGGGCTATACCTTTAAATCCGCGAGGCACAAAATGTAATTTTCTACTCAAAACGATGTCCGAAGGGCAAAGTTATAATTTAGGATATCATCCAGTCCTCTGCAATCAAGTTTACAAGGCCAAAACTGGAAAATAAAATAGCCTTTATTCGTGAGCTTTTAGGGAAATTAAAAAAAATCCTAATTCGTTTCCAGTCCACATTTTGACATTAAAACAACTTTCTTTTTTCTGTCGGCTTGGAGGGTTTAAAATCTTTTCAAATTTTAAGACACCAAAAAAGCGCCATTGAAGCAAGCAGGTTGTTGTAATGGACTGAAAAAATATTTTTTTTCAAATTAACTTGAAAGCTCATGAATATAAGAGAATTTAAATTTCAAATTTTGGAGAGGTAAATGTGGCTGCAGATGAGAGGATGATATCCCAAACTCTATTATGTTTTTCAGACGTAGTTTAATGTACAATTCGAGAATATTATTATCACGAATTCCAGGTTACAGCAAATTGAGATGGCTTTGACTTGTCCGGTAGATTCATATACGATAACGCAAATAAGGATCTTCTTCTCATTTTAATCGAATCCGATAAACAATCGAAAAATTCAATCGTTCGAATAATCAAATAGTAATCGAACAATATTCGAACACTGATCGAACGAGTCAACCCTCGACTTACATTGATTCGTCTTTTCGAATTTTCCACGGTGACTCAAACTACATGCTCATTAAAGGGTGGCAGGAAAAATGTTTTGAAGAATGATGGACAATAAACAAGATGGTAAGAATACGATTGATTATACCGGATTCACACTGACACAGTAAATCCAGCTTTGTCTAATCTAGATTAAATTTCAACCATCAAATGCGTTTGAATTCTCGAATTTGTTCCTTTGTTATATGTAAAATTCCCACCATCAGAAAAACGGAAGTCAGCTATAGAACTCACAATAAAAACAACATTCTGTTTGCTGCTGTTAAACCCCCGCACTTGCGCAAAATAAAATAACGTGACGTTTATCGTCCTCATTCTACGTCTGAAAACCTTGCATTTGACGTATTCGAAGTTATCTGATTTATATTCATCGCCCATTTAAAGATTTTTAACAGGCGGGAAGTTGACGAAAAGGGCCCTTAAAAATTACAGAATTCATAGATGAACAGCGTTTAACCGATTCGTTTATTTTGTTCTCAAAGAATTTTGTCTTTTGCAAGATCTTAACCAGGAATGTTTAAATAATTTTTCCATATCATAAATTTTAAATGGGCATAACCCTTATTTTCCGGGAGTCTGAAGGTCTCAACTTAAGACCATTCTACGGAAGCCCACAAGTGCCAGACAAACATTATATTTCTGGAGCAAATTTTATTATATTTTGTGAGCAAACATTATTTTCTTTGAAAAAAAATTATTTGCAGCATGTAAAATTTGTTTTTTGCTTATAAATTATATATTTATGATGCAATACAAACTTTAAATTTTGAGTACAACTTATCTTTTAATACATTTTGAGACAAAGTTGGACAGATTATTTTTCGGACAAATATTATTTTTCGGGACACAGATTATCTTTTGAGGACAAAGATTATTTTTCGGGACAAAAATTATTTTTTGAGGGCAAACATTATTTTTCGGGACATGTTTCTTAGGATGATTATGGGATGGATACAAAATTGAAATGAATATCGCTCTAAAACAAAATAATGTATATAATCTAAAAAAATTCGTGCCTGACAAACTTTTGATAATTTCTCTTTCTCGCCAAACGTTTGATGTATAATAGAGACTAAAAGGGCAGTTAAATCTGAATTAACACTCGAAGGGGTTTTTGAATTGCCTTTTCGTTTAATCTAGATAATTTAATTCACATGGCACGTGGCCAGGTCATTTTTAATGGTGTTATGAGATCTTTGGAGTATCACATGATAATCCACTTGTCATGTTCCCTGGCATGATTGCATGACCAAATAGCAATGATCATACGATTTCCTTCTTTTGTTTTGTAATACCTCTTGCGTGCCTGAGCGGGTAGAATTAACCAATCAGGGCTAAGGAATTTCATGCACGCTAGGGTGGAGGTAGTAAACAGCTTACAAGTTCGTGCTCATTGGAATTTTTTATTCAAAAAATTTTCTCCCGCCCACCCTCTCCTCTTTCTATGTGTTACTTGAGTTTATGATTTGTTTTGTATTTCATACGATCTATTGACAGGTGCACTGCCCGGAAATTTGGCAATTTCGGTCCGTTACCGACCATACGAATGTTGTACCACTCGGGCAAGTGGGGCTGGCCTCGTGCATCGCTTGCCCATTTTCCTGAGAATGTATTAATAGTATTAAAAATTGAATACTTTTGATCTTTCCGTTTCATTCAAATGCCATGTTGGAAATATCTCGTTGGGAAAATTGACTATTTGAATTAATTAGTTCCAAGAATTAAAGGTACACTGTCGCTGATGTTATTGTCTAGATCTGGCTATCTGTGGCGAGATATCAATATGAAATTATTCACAAACGATCGGGTTGTTTAATAATTACAAGGTCTTTCACCAGAGATTGGTCTTTCTTCCCTGAATAAAAGGAGGTCAGATTGTTATCATGTTTGAGCTGCTGTCCCCATAGCTGCTGTCCAGCTGAGCACATCGTTAATATTAAATTCTATGAGATTTATGAAATTCTTCAAATTCTTGAAATGTTTGAAATTCATTAAATTCTATGAAATTTATGAAAAAGTTTTTTTGACAACAAGCACTGCAATTTTGATTTTTATAATTTTACACGTTGTTTAGAAAGTAAATAAAAATTCATAGGTATAAATTATGGAGGGTTTGTTGTGTCAGCATTGAAAATTCATATGAGGATTTTTATTTTCAAACATTGAAAATACAGTAAATATTTCATTTTCCATGTTTTTAGTTTAGTGTGCATTAAAACTTATGACAGACTGACATGGCGCTGCGACTCGAGAAACGTAAATGTTTTTATACATTTATACTTTGATTCCTACAATGTTTTCACAGCAATAGGCCTACTGGAAATGGATGTTCTGAGCACGGATCCGCAGTAACTTAACAGTTCACACAGATAATTTTTTGAACTTGAGATTACTCACCTTTTAAAGATAGGAAATGTATTGACTGCCTTCTTTCATAGAACATTGGGTTATTTGCTTATTTTCAAAGAACTTAAATTTTCATAAACCAAGAAAATATCGAATGTTTAAAATGATTATTGAAAAATTGATTTTCATAAAATTTACCTTAAAAAATTAGCCTCTTGCTGCATTCCAACTTTGGGTTACATAAAAACATAACTAAGGGCCTGATTACATGAGGCAAGCTGACCCGGGTTGGGCCAATATGCCGAGTTGGCTCGTTTCACTTGACCCGTGTTTATAAGGAGAAAAACGAAGCGTTTGTTTATTTTTCTATATATACAAACAACGTCTTTCATTTCATTTAGCTTGAAAATGATGTTAAGATGACATCGAAACGTCGCTCATTATTATCGTTAATATTTATAATCGAATTATTTTTCACTGGAAAATTAGTGCTGCTCATTTATGCAAAATATCATACTGCATGGTGTATGTATAACATATAACAGAAGCGTAAATTATGGTGTTTGGGGGCAAGCGACCCCACAAATTTAGCTAAATTATCGGTAAAAACGTCATTTTATAGGTTTTTGTCGGAAATTTTGGGTATCTGTTGGAAATTGGAGCCATTTTTTAGCGGAAATTTCCCCTATAATTTTATTGACAAAAAGTTACTTTGAACTTAATTTGTTTAACTTTGCCATTTGAGCAATTGAAATTTCTTGAATTTTTTGAATTTCAGCAAATAAAATTTCTTGAATTAAACAAAAGATGCTTACAATGAAAATGGAAATAATTTTTGCTTGTTTTTGTGAAACAGAGTGTTCTCAGGCAACTAGAACCATTGGTTGAGCTCCACATGTGTAATTACACAAATTCAGCAAAATGAACACATTTCTTAAGTGCTGAGCTTTGTCCATGACACCTTCTGTTGTTTGGTTATCTGACAATTTACCATGTGACTAATTAAAAGTGTCTGTGTTTAGAAACTACTTGGTTGTGAACTACAACCATATAAAATTTAAGTTAATAGTGTGTTTCTGATCAAGAGTTAGCCAGGGAAATAGGGTAGTCAAAATTACCCAACCAACATAGGGTTAAAAAATCAATTATAAGTAAGGTCATTAATTATTGCTTAGAAATTTTGATTTCATCAAAGAATTGTTTATGCTGACCCTCTACAAAAATGGCCCACTGTATTTACCTGGAATCATAAAAATTTATAATAAAATTTACTCAGAGCACATGATATATCATACTACGGGTAACTTGTAGATACATTCGCATCAAATGTTACTTGCAAAAATATGACTGTAAGCAAAGTGAGACTGAAAGCACCAGCCTGCAGTGTGTCAAGTGCATGCACAAGATTTTTTCAAAACTGTTCCATGAACACCCACTTTGAATTATTTCTATTGTTTCAAATCACAATAACGTTAAAAAAACAATTGAGAAAATGAGATTTGCACACAGGCACACCAAATTGTTTGTTGTTGCACATGCAAGATTTCGTCAAGAACTGCCATGCTCTACAGACTGGTAAAAGTAGAGATAAACAGAATATTTTTGTACATTTAGGATAAATATTGATGTGTGACTTTAAGCAGAGTGACTATGTAGCCAGAGTCAAACCAATAAGAAGTTCATTAAAATCTCCAGGGTAAAATGCTTATATGGTGCTGCAGTCACTCAATCATTATATGTGATTGTTGTTCTTTTGGCATTTGAAAAATACAAAAACGGTTCAAATCATTGGAAAATTCAGATTACCACGATTCAATTGGCAATATTTTAGCATTTATTTTAAATTTAATGCAGCCATTTCAGTCTTTTCCACAACAACAACAAAAGTTGATTTCATACTTTGAAATGCCCTAATAAATTAAAAGCAGAAAACAAAATAATAAGAAAATTACTTTTTGTCATCAATAATTCACCAAAAGGTTTTCCCAAACAATTATTCATTCAATTTAATAATTTATTCGTCTATGAGCACTTTTTAAATTGGAACTTTTTAAGATCTTTTAAGAAAATAATTTTCCAATTTTTGTCATAAATAACCCAGCATTATATTAGATCAGTTTTTACTGTCCTTTCTTTTTTGCTCTGCATTAGCAATATTTTCAGCAAATTTCCTCTCTTGTCCTGGCTTTATTCCTGCACTTGCTTGAGCTTTTGCATCCAGATTTGCTTCTTTTTTCGACTTTCCTTTTCTTGATGAGCCTTGTGCGTACACTTTATCGTCACATTCATAGTCGTCGTACTTGCTATCGTCTGACATTTTAACTCTCTTTATGGAAACCCTGTCTTTTTGGACTTCTTTCTTAATGTGAAAAAATGGGCCTAAAATTCGTATGATGACCTTTCAACTTTGATTTCGGCAACAAAACTCCAATAATAACAATAACACGAACTGAAGAATTCTTCCTTTCGTCTGCAGGAGTGTTGCAAAGTGTCAATACATTTATTGTTATCCTTTCCGTCACTTCTTCTCGTAACCCGAAATCTTCAGTGTGAAGTATCCTCTCACACAAAGCCACGAAGTAAAACTTTGAGCACGTGACAACTGACAACACAAGCATGGTGCCAAGGAAATCCTTTTATTGGCTTTTCCTTCCCAGGGGGGAGGGGGTATTCTTGTAAATTAGGATACAGTAAATCTTCGAATTAGCCCCTCCTCCCTTCAAATATGCCCCCATCCCTGAATTTCGTATTCCATTAAGCCTATTATTTCATATTTTATTCAGCGAATTTCGTTGATATACATGTATTTTGCTTTGCTCTTTTCAATGCCCATGTCAAAGAGTCCGATTTCGAATAAGCCCCCCCTAAAAAAAATTAATTAGCCTCCAGGTGACTATTTCGAGGATTTACGATATGGGTGCTCAGGCTAAGGTACTAAACATTAGCTCAAAAAATATTTTCTTGTGTAAAAATAAACCCAAAAAAATAAATGCTCCTACCTTATAATAATAAAAAATAAACCCAAAAAAAAAATATTTGTGTGTGTATATATATTGTACACAATTTTCTGAAACATTTTTGTGATTATGAAGTTAACGTCTTTAATCTACAGAAAGGTGTCTCGACTGATTTTATTTATATTGCTTGGTTTTAAAACATGTTTTCTTTATCTTTTAAATTTTACTCGTATTTGAGACCCAAAAAAATATCCATAATGTTATGAACCAATGAAAATAATTGTGCAAATGTTAGCCCCAAACAAGTAACCTGAGCATCCCTATCTAAAGTTATACCAGAATAACCCCCCCGCTGGGCTTTACTTGTGTAGTTGGAGTTCGATAAGATAATGCCTGCGTGCCTGGTGGGAAGTTTTTCAACTTGAACAAAATGCTGACAGGTATGGTTCTAATAGACCTTCAGAAAGCCTTTGACACTATAGACCATAAAATCTTCTTGGAAAAAATGATCTACATCGGTTTCAGGGACGAGACCATTTTGTGGTTTAAATCATACCTACAAAATCGAATATTTCTAGTTAACATAGGTGAACAGTACTCCAATCCAGGTTCAACAAGAGTGTGAACCAACTGACAATAAATAGCAACGACTTTCATATCAAACAACACTCTCAGGTTACGTATCTTGGATGCATTCTTGACGAAACGTTTTCTGGCGAACCAATGGGGACGAAAATACTTGCTAAAATTAATGGCAGACTAGCTTTCCTCTACAAGAAAAACAAATTTTTAACTGAAAGCCTTCGAAAACGCTATTAAATGCCCTGATTCAGCCCAATTTTGATTACCCTTGCTCTGCATGGTGCCCTATGTTGAACAGCAGGTTATCTAAGAAAATTCAAACAGCACAAAACAAGTGTGTTCATTTTTGTTTGAATTTAAAAAACTTGAAACACCTGGAAGCAAAAGATTTTCAAAAAATTAACTGGCTTCCAACGAAAGAAAGATTTAAACAATGTATTTGTGCAAATGTTTTCAAATTTTTCAATAGCAGATCAAATTTTTCAAATTTTCATTTCTACTTTAAGGAAATTATTTTTTCTTTGACCACAAACTTTTAAGGGGACCATTATGGAATTAAGGTCTTTCGATTTTTAACCCTATCCAGACTGAGCTTTTTAAGCTTCTAAAAAACTAGGGGGGGCTCATTCGGCTCCTTCTCTCTTAAATTACCATCCTTGAGTTCAGCTTCATCAAACTCAGCATGTTGGTGGTTCAACACATTGTGCATATTTTAGTAGCAAAGAAAATTGAAACGAGGCCATGACGTCACACGGATGTTTCAAATTTTGGCACAAGTCGATGAGAAAAGTTGAAAATACCATCTACAGGAAAATGTCTATATATTTTTATTATTTCAAATACAACCAACAATCTGGCAGAAAAATGAAAGGAAAAGTCTCAAAGAAAATTTATGTCGCAATATTTCAAATCCAAAAATTCATAATGCTGAAAGGGACATTCGAAAACGTGTTTTTAAGAAAATTCATGTAATGATCTAACACAAGTTTTTATGCATTACTTCAAAGAAAGATAAGTACTTGATCACTTCCAGTGTCGTAAAAAGGTTCAAATACTCTTCCAAATGCCTCTTAAATACTCTAATTACAGTCAATCACGCATATTGTAAACATATGATGCTAATTGCTATTTTGTTATCCTATAATTGACGCAACAAAAACGAAATTATATCCTAAAGTCCTAAATTGAAACAATCGTGAAATTTCACAGAGTAGTCAAAATAATTTCGAGTTACTCCATAAGCCTGAAAACCATTCTAGATTGATGCTTATCAAAACATTTTCCTTTTTTCTCAAATATCCATATTGATAATTTTGCGATTATGACGTCACAAATCACGTCACGTGACAAGCTATTGTCTTATTGAGGGTTTAAACAATTGCTGCAATGTACCACAATAGTAAATACCAAGTATTAGTAGTTAGTTGTTTATTGTTTCTGATATATTTAAAAAGTTAAATGTTAATCTAGCCACCAAAAAGTAGTCTTTGACAACATTTTAGAAATGGACCAGCAATTAATTATTAAAAATTATAGGGCAAACGAAATGGAAATTTCTTAATTTTCGTTTTCCCTTATTTTTGGATTTTTACCAGGAAGGAGAGTCTTACACGATTTCACATTTCTACATTTCATATAACATCTCGATCTTCTGATTCAAATTTTGTACAAGATTCCCTCCTCGTCAAAATCAAGTTCAACGAGCTAAATAATCATTTTGACTCCATGTCCCACAAGTGTGCAATGATTTATCACCAGCTAGAACATCAGCAACTAGAACCTCCGCCACTGGCACTGTCGCCTGCAAGTAAAATCTTTTCAAGTAAAATCTTTTTTTATTAGTTTAAAACTTATTTTGCCAGCTCTAATTTAACGTCCATCTCTTCAACAGCCAATAAGGGCCGGTGGAATAAGGGCTGGTGGAATAAGAGCCAGCAAGGTAATGGCTGTTTTGCATTCCTATAATCTCATTCCCTTATAAAATAAACATCTATATATTTGCATTTTTATCAAGAACCTTGCCAAGCTAAATTGTACATTCCAAGATTCATACATACAGGTTTTTATTGTACTTAAAGTGTCTTAGATTTCTAGATCTACCTCATAAATGAATTTCTTATAAAAAGACATCTGGCAGTGCAAATAATTATCATAAAGTTCTTTTTGCTCAAGCAATGGCCAAAGATTACGCAAAATTAGATCAGAATATTGAAAAACAAGTTATTTTATTACCAGGAACAGATGAGTGAAGAAAATCGGTTGCACCAAACATTCCCTTGAGTCCTTGTGACTTGCCTGACAAAGAGGTTAAATAGATCAATTGATTTTGAAACAATTTTTCTAGCTGAACATTTTAAATATGCCCCACCCGCAAATTTCATTTACATTTACATACAAAATTAGCCTTCAGGTGCGGACGGCAAATGCAAGCTGCTGTTTCATGTTTTTGCGGACAAAAACCCTTTTATGTTATACTTTGAGTATATTTTGATTATTTTTGTTTGAAGCAAAGTTGTTTTGAAATGGAATGTTTAAAGAATATTTTTAATCTTACTTAAAAAAAGTCTCGAACTTAGTGTACAGACGATTCTGGTTGTAGTCACTCCGCTCATAGTCATTCTCCTCTTATTATCACATCACTACTGTTTCCCAAATTTACCTCTGGTCAAACAAACCCTTATAAATGAACTTCGCTTAAAGTAACACTCAGCCAATTGTCACACTTTTCTTGAAAATATTTGGTGCGACTATAACCGGCTCGACTGTAGTGTTAAACCACCTTATGAAATGTCTGAATATAATCTAGCAAGATTCTTTAATAGAGAAAAAACACATTTTTATTTCTTGAATGAGTTAAATGCTGTTTTATTTGATACACATCAACTACATTACTCAAAGTGATTTAATACAAGTTTTTTATATGAGGAAAATTCACGGAAAATAAGGCTGGAATTCATTCGCTCGGTTGGCAATGTTCTTGTCGTAAACTATGATGAAACTGACTAAATTGATTTTAAAATTAAACTTGCCAATTTATTATTATTGCCATTTTTGCATTAGAAATTGAGTTGTTGTTATCATAAAAAATATTTTTCATTTTCGTGTTTTGAAATTTCTGTAAACGTCATCAGCCTGGAAATTTATTTCTATTTTGGAAAATCATAGCCTCGAGTTCCTAAGAAAGAAAGTTCTTCCTTACAAAAATATGTAATGGAATTAAACTATTGACAATATAATACATGAATGAAATAAAATCAAAACAGTTTATTACAAAACATAATTAATAAGAATAACTGCTGTCATTTACAGTCCTCTTTTTCAATTAAAATGAATTATAATTTAAGAGGAAGAAAGTTTCTTCCTTTTTCATTTAAAGTCTAATCCTAACGGGTTTCATGAATACATAGTATACCACGCCGATACGGTTTAGAAAGTATTGCATATCGATTCACGAATAAACATCCTCGTCTAAAAGCCCTGATGCCATAGCACAAAGCCACTGGGGAAAATGTTTCCTTATTTTCCATCCATTGTGGTATGCTTCTCTGGGCCGGGGGATTCTGCCGGGGAAATGTCTACACAGTCCAAGGGGGCGCTTTTTCCACCGGGGAGAATTCATCTGGGCAGTTAGACGGGGGTGTAAATGATAGTTAATAACAATTAATACAATCAATTATCAAGCCTTATTCACATAATTGAAAGAAGACATTCTTTTCTTTCCAAAGGCATGCCTCAAACAAATAACATGAGTCCTGCTTTCTTTGACAGGTTGAACGTCACTTTTGGTCACTGAGACTCATAATCAAACATATCCAAAACATGGACTACAGATAGCCTGAGATCAGGTAAAAATAAAAAAAAATAAAACAAATTTTCAAAAAAGGCCTGTTAACAGGCTAGACTATGTACAGATATCTGCCTCGGTTGGCATAGCGTATCCAAGTCCAGTTTTCTGGTCATACAAAATGGTTCCTATTAATCGTAGTGTCCTAAATCTGTGAAAAACACATTAGCAAACCAGGGTTTATTTTACGTAATACGTTTAGAAATGCCTCGAATTAGTTCAGTTTTGATAAGTAGAATGAATTTCAAAATCAATACCAATTTTGACCTGACGATTTATTGCATTCAAAAGTGTATTTCTTTATCAACTAAAGCAAAAACAAAACGCAAAGCAACATAATTTCGTAATCTTTAGGATGAACAAAACCATACAGGGATATATGCCCAGTGCAAAGCTTTTTTGATTACGTTGCTAGTGCTATTAATTCTAAAATTATTCATCAAATTGCAATATCTAGTTGAAACAAGAATTGATAATTAAGTATATTAAATGAAAATCTAGGCATTAAAAAAAATTTCTCACTGTCAAACTATGTACATGACAAATTCTTTGATTGCATACACGTAAAATTAAAACTAAAAAGTGTGTGCTCGCAAAACGGAGCCAGCAACTGGTGCCAAATCAAATTATAATTTCAAAACGAATACATCACAAGGTTACAAAAAAATAACTACTTCTTCACACAAAAGTAAGTTTTTGTGTAAAGCTAATTTAAAGCTACTTAAAGAGCAGCCTGTGTCTGTAAAGTGTAACTTTCAACACTTCCACCCCGAAAAGGACCGCTTGACAAACAACTTGAAATAATTTTCAGGAGGTAAGTGCAGAACGAACTTCATATTAATTTCAGAAATGAAAAATAAAAACAAATTTGTAAGCTAGTTTCTTCTCGTGTAAGGGTTTGCAAAGTGAAATGGAAATCTTTAATTTCGTGCCTCCCCCTTCCTACGGTCCCTGAAACAAAATATTCCTTTATTTCGAATTCCGTTATTTGTAGGTTCATCATTTAGTATTTTTGAAGCTGTTTTATACATTTGCGCAAAAGCAATGCATATGAATACGCAAAAACATTTGCGCATTCACGCAAAAACATTTGCGTATTCTTGAGCAAAAACAATGTATATAAACAAGCAAAATCCCTGTTCTACTCAATCGATGAAGCTCTTTTTCATTTCACCATCTGATTTTTATCCTCAAGCAGTTTGAAGTTTCACAAATTTTAGCTTGGTGACTTTCAAGGAAATTGTACCAAATTTTAAGTCAGAATCTGAGAAGCAAAATTGTGCAAAAATGGACACAACAGTTATCTCCGCCTGTTTGCCATTTTCAGACGAACGAAGGACAAGTTTTTGGAACAGCATGTACCAAAATGTGAGTATGAATCTAAATGTAATTTCAAAATTTTAGCTTCGCTTGATTAGAAAACAGGCAAAATAAATCAATCTTACATGTTTGTACTAAACAAATTGCAAAACAAAACTTTTACGTAAACTAAAAAAAATAATTATAATTGCAATCTAGGTCGTTCATAAGTGATTACACTATTAAAATGTCATATTTTATGGTTCACTGTTCCAAAAGTCAACAACGAAATTCGTAAGTGACACAATCCTGTATAAAAACGCTTGATATCGACACATGAAAGAATATGGATGACATATACATGAATCAATCAATATCTCGCAGATAAGTCTGCAAATACGAACGAAGACTGCTTACACTCTTGAGGATAGAATTCGTAAAAAATTGAGCATCACCCGTGTAGTGTAATTAATGTCGTTTCATATGCAACGAAAGATGGTCAGATCGCGAAAAAGAACGATCACAATGCGGACATTTAAAAGGCTTTGCGCCAGTATGCTTACGGTAATGTCGCGTAAGTTCGTCAGATCGAGCAAACCTCCACATACATCCTTCCCAGGAGCATTCATACGGTTTCTCACCAGTGTGTGTGCGCATGTGTGCCTTTAAGTGTGAACTTTTTGTATAAACCTTGTTGCAGCCTTCAAAAGTACATCGATGGGTCCGCCTTTTATTTTTTGAATTTCCTGGCGATCTGGAATCAAAGAAAAGATCAATTGTAACAGTAACACTAAACAAGAGTGGCAACAATTAGACCTTTGACCCTCGGAAAGGTCACATGTTACATTGCAATTTATTAGTATTGGAGTCAGCCAAGGTAAAAATATAAGTAAACTGTTCGTAAAAAGCGCACAATTAACTAAAAGGTCAAATTTCTGGTCAAATTAAATTAAACAAAAGCATGTCAACAGTCAAAGGCCAGCGGTTTTGAAAGTTGCACTCTTGCGCGCTTAATCCCGCAGATAATTTATAAAAGACCATATCACATCACGAATTGTGCAATAAAGGGGCAATAAAATGACGTAAGAAGTGGGCAAACTATGCAATTTGTAACCAACACCTAGTGGAGTCAGCCGAGGTAAATATAAGTAAACTATTCGTAAAAAGCGCACAATTAGCTAAAAGGTTAAATTTCAAAGGATTATGGTCAAATTAAACAAAAGCATGTAAACAGTCAAAGGCCAGCGGTTTTGAAAGTTGCACGCTTAATCTCGCAGACAATTTATAAAACACCATATCACATCACGAATTGTGCAGGAAGGGGGCAAACTGCGCAAGAAAGGGGCAACAAAATGACGCAAGAAGGGGCAAACTGTGCAATTTGTAACCAACACTTAGTGGACAATGAGGAAAAAACCAGCAGTAAAAACATGTCCACTATATTATGCGTAATACCATGCTTACATTTTGCTTCTTAATGAATGGTCACCCCCCCTCTTTTCCAGAAAAAACTACTGAATTAAGGTCCCTTCATTTGATTTTTTTTTTTAATTTCCCAAATTCGAATTCTGTTTATATACCGGGTGTGTTAAAAAAAAATACATTTCTTCCTTTCAAATTAACAGTAAACAACAGATTAGAGAAAAACAAACAAAGAAAACTTTAAATTCTTGATTTTCAGAGAAAAAATGTATCTT
>JAYJMH010064969.1:0-11792 GCA_036873815.1 Phacellophora camtschatica | reverse complement strand
CAGAGCATTTTTGAATTACGTTCTTCAAATTATTCGTTAAGAAATCCAAATAACTTAGCCCATGTTAGGCCTAATCACACAACATTTGGGTCCAAGAGTTTCAAGTCTATTGGGCCAAAGATTTGGAATGGCTTACCAAACGAAATAAAGGCAGCAGGAAATTTGAAAAGCTTTAAGGTTTTAATAAAACATTGGGATGGTTCAAACTGCAAATGTAGTGCCTGTAAGTGCCTACCAATTTAGTTATATATAATTTAGAAAATATTTATATTCTTTATTGTCATTAGTTATGTAATTTCGATTTAGATTAGTTAACTTGTATATATTGAATAATGTATATATAGTTAGCTACTTTGTAAATAATCGAATCAAAATAAAGTTACAACAACAACTTGGAAATAAAGACCTAATACATAGGATAGAACACAAGCAGAGATAAATATTCCTTGGCTATAAATTGAGTTTTCAAAGTCATTTTCGTGAGGCTATACTGACAGCAAGGAGAGGAATAGGGATAATGAGGTGTATTTCTAAACCTGTCTCTCGGCATGTGCTTGACAAAGCCTATGAGCTTTATGTTGGATGTAGCGAGAACATTTAGCCATAAAATTAGGTCAATTGCCTTCTCTTGAATCTGCCACTGCAGAGATTTGTGTTGGGGCACCTAAATGACAGGATATGGGCATCTACCTCGATACTTATTCTCCAAGTTGCCACTCTAGTCTTATGCATCTATAATAATCAGAGAAACCTTTGCATGTACCAAAGAATCGGGCAAAATCCAATCGTGTCCAAAAATACCTATTTTCAAAATACCATAAACTTAGCCATAGTTTAATTTTTACTTCTTTGTAGATATAAACGAATGCCATAGTGGTCCTTGCAAATATGGAATATGCAACGATCTAGTCAACAATTATACATGTGATTGTTATCCAGGGTACACTGGGAAGCAATGTGAAACAGGTTTGGGAAGATTATATCGTTTGAACTTGACTGCTTTTTTATTCTAGTCACTTTAATTCTTTAACCACAATAAGGGCCATTGGAACTCTAATAACCAAAGGCCGATAAAAACTGTGTTCCAGGGAGCATGAAATTGTTTTGCAAAAATGTCTTGCCAATATTCCAAAAATTTGCAGATTTGCCTATGTGAGCAGGCATTTTCTATGTTTTCTTGTTTCTATTTGGAGAAACTTTTTACATACATGATTCCTGAAATTTGAATATTCATTTTTGTTAGAATGACAGGTAAGTGTAGATTTTTCTTTCAAAATTAACTACATTCTGCTTCAGGATTTAGCTTTTTATTAAATTTACGGAAAAATTTACATTGTCAAAAAAATCTGGGAAAAAGTTTCTCGTGCTCTCACATTTTATCGACCCCTTCTAGTAAACGCCGTAAAACCTCCAACTGTCAGTTGTTTTAATATTCACGGGATTTAAAATTAATTTTGTTAACTAGTGTTACTTAAAGGATGTCATATAAAAACAATAATACAATGAATTGCAAAGAAACTTTTGCAAAACCAAAGATTCCATTATGAAAATGGTGATACATTTTTCAACTTAAGGAATAAATTTTACACCCTTTAACGCAGATTAGCAAATCACAATTAACAAAAATGTCTGTTAATTTGATCTACACTGAAATACCTCGTATCCAAAAGGTAGAAACGTTAAAACATTTGCACAAATTTAGTATAACATCGATATTAGTATTCTATCAATTGTGATTTTGTGTTTTAGAGATAAATAAATGCAAGAGCAACCCATGCGCCAATGGTGGTCAATGTTATGACTCGATATATGGATTCAATTGTACTTGTCTTGCTGGTTATGTAGGTGCATTGTGTCAAACTGGTAAGAACGTCTACAAACTCTTTGCTACCATAAATATCATATGATGATTATATATTTTATCATATGATGATTTCTGTTGAAAACGCAGTAACATTATGCAAAAATAAAAATTCAATTCTGAGCAAAATTTGATAACCAATCCTATTTGGCCCCAGTAGATATTTTGATATCATAATTGAGGGGATTTGGTTTATTCTCGACCTAGGGAGATTTAAATACTCGTACACTTGTCCTTTGTCTAGCAAGTACTTCATGCCATTTTGATTTGCATTTGTCGTATATATTCATTTATTGATATTGACACTCTTACATTGATTTTATGCCATTTTATTGCCTTGTCAATTTGCATTTCCTATATTTTGTGTTGCATTATGTGTATAAATTGGACTATGTATTATTCAATCTGCATTGATTTTATGCCATTTTAATTGGCATTATTTTCCTTGGATTTAATGCCATTTTCATTTGCATTACATTCAATGACAATTTTTATTGCATTCCATTTTTCCAATTCAATTTGCTTTAGCTGTTTCATTTATTTATTGTCATGATAAATTTCATTGCTAATCCTTTGTGATATAAATTCTGCAGTGATTGAATGCTATTTTAATTGGCAATACTCTTAGTTGTATTATTTTTGTATCTATTTATGGCCATGATAAATTGCATTACGTATTATCCAATCTTCATTGATTTAATGTCGTTTTAGTTTACAATACACCTATTCCCATTTTGCTTTGCATTATTTTAGCATCTATTTATTGACTGCCTTGTTAAAGTTGCATTGCCAATCCTTCATGTTGGATTCTTTGTGTTATAAAATTTGCATTATGTATCATTCAATTTGCATCAATTGAATGTCATTTTAATTGGCAATACTCTTATTTTTATTTAACTTTGCATTATTTTTGAATTTATTTATTTACATGTTAATTTGCATATTTTTTTCTTTCTACGTTAATTTGCATTGCTTATTTTTTGTGTTTCATTCTTTGTGTTAATTTGCATTACATAATTATCCGATTTGCATTGATTCATTGCCATTTTAATTGGCAATACTTTTATTTCTATTTTACTTTGCATTAACTTTGCCCCTATATATTGACATGTTAGTTTGCATTATGAATTATTCAATTTGAATTGCTTGAATGCCATTTTAATTTGCACCAATTTCATTACCATTTTAATGCAAACGTTAATTTGCATTGCATATCTTTTGTGTTTCAATCTTTGTGTTAAGTTGCATTACATTATTAATCAATTTGCATTGATTCTAATGCCATTTTATTTGGCAACACTCTTATTTCTGTTTTACTTTGCATTATTTTCGCATTTATTTATTTACATGTTAATTTGCATAATGTATTATTCAATTTGCATTCTTTGAATGCCATTTAATTGGATTATGTTTGCATAGTTTTAATAGTGTATTATTTTATATTCATTTGCATTATTATATTCAGTCCTATTTTAACATATCATTCGTGTGCATTCATTTATTGCTCTGTTAGTTTGCATCGTGTATTGTTTAAATTTGCATTGATTTAAATAGTGTATATGGATCAGGATGCTTTGTGCTCTCGAATTTGCAAAACATCGTGAATTGATTTCAGTCAAAAAATACGTTTATGAAACAGAGTTTATGGAAAAGCAAAGTTACTGGAAAAACCAGTATGATGGTTACTTTTCTAGATCAAATAGGGGACACGTGAGATAAAGTAGTCACGAAGCTCCGGTTGCATGTTGCGTTTGCAAGCGTTCGCATCTTTTTGTTTTTCAATGACAAATTTGAGAAATTCATGCTATTGAGAAAGAAAATTCTGGAGGAAAACAGACATATGAAGAATTTCTAAGTGAAAAAGGTAAAAATACGAGTGTATAAGCAAGAGAGTAGTATCAAGTAACACAATGGTGGTAAGTTTGAAAACTCATATCTTAACAAATCATCTATCTTATTTCCTATCAAGAATCTTTATGTTTTTTCTGTACTTCCTATTTAAGTACTTTAATAAGCGAAATCATAATTATTTCAATTCAGTTGCCCATGCGAGGGGCGAGCGACTATCTTATTATATTTTTGCTTGCTAGAAATATAGGCTTGCCAGAAATTCACAATACTTGCTGCAATTGTGTTTGCTGCAAAAAAAGAAAAAGCGTCAATATTTTTGTTGGTCTTCAAACATGGACATATACTTATTAATGTCTGAAATTTTCGACAGCAAATTTTTTAGGTAGTTTCGAATGCGCAACTCCGAACATATCGGTCATGAACCTTGGCAAGTTCTCCCTTCTGGTTCAGTTGTGACGCTTTCAATCATATCGATCAGTTCCTTTGAAAAGGGCTTCCCTTTTTGCATCACAAATCCTCCCTGCCTGTATCTAATTTTATCTTCCAAAATGATTCATTCGCATATTCTACTATGCCACCGATTTTGATTTTTTCATCAAAAGAAATTTCTCATGCAATTTATTTTTCGAAACAGTTGGATAAAGTACCTTGTACTGCTGGTTGTGATCTTTTTATGTTACAATCAAAAGAACTGGGCTAGGTCCAATTCCGAATAAAACTTTTGAAAATCGACACTCTTCTAATTGCAGCTCGGTTGCATTTACACCCTTAAGTCAAAGAAATCTTAAAAAATATCTGTTTCTCGGATTGCTGGAACACCTGTTTAATATCTCCAATGAACCAGCAAATTTTTACGTTTCCTTCGTGCGGGTAAAAACATCTATCACTTGTGGAGCTAAACGTAGTCCCACATCAAGGCAGTAATTCAGCGACCTCTTATCTCAGTATACTCAATGCCAAAATATCAATTGCAGTGCGTTCTTTGATTGCCTCTATATAATTTCTTACAAACTTATATGGTGTGACAGATACTACATTCTTTCTTATCAACTTTCAATTCTCAATAGTTCTATTGACAATTGCTTTTTGAGAATTCTGTCATGTCTTTTTGCAATCTCTTGTTTCTTGCGATTTCTTTATTAGCAGTTTAGAAAACATTTCGCATAACGTCTTATTGCTTATAAAATTAAAATTTTCAGTTTTCCAGAATGGTTTTACTCTATACTTGGTATCATTGCCCTCTGTCAAAATTTTTTAAATAAATGTTCATGCTCTTTTATTCCAAGTGGTTCATAATCTTATTATGTCTCTCAGCCTCAATGCACAAATGAACACTTATCTGCTTGTTCATTCTAATATGGTATCTGTTTGAAACTTCCATTAACGATCTGTCCCTATCAATACATCAATCTCTAAATTTGTCTTTCTTTGATTTGTCTAAAAACTATAATCCTTGCAAATGTGTC
This sequence comes from Phacellophora camtschatica, assembly GCA_036873815.1. Lineage (NCBI taxonomy): Eukaryota > Metazoa > Cnidaria > Scyphozoa > Semaeostomeae > Ulmaridae > Phacellophora > Phacellophora camtschatica. Next base: position 6,614 of record JAYJMH010064969.1, on the reverse strand, counting down.
CATCCAGCCTTCACGACTTCAGGATTTTTAGGTTTCAACTTCTTGATATGTTTGAAAAGATATAATCGTGAATTCTCGTCTCACCCTGTCATCCCACTGATATTTCTTTTAAAAAATAACTTGTTCAAGCTTCCGTATGCTCTGCAAGAAAATCTAAAATGAAAAAGTACAACAAATATTTTCTTTTTGCCTCAGCTCGGTGCATAATTGCTAACTTTGTGTAATGTTCTTAGAAATTCGGACTCCATCAATAATTGAAATGTAACTTTCAATCTTTCTCCCATTGTTTAAATTAAACCTTGAGATGAATTCAAATTCAACTTTAACACAAGCATGGCCTAGTGGTTAAGGCGCCTGACTCACGATCGCAAGGTCGTGGATTCGAATCCCACCAAGGTCATACTTGCTGCGAAAGTGTGAGGAGAGCTGCTAACTCTCTGTAATTTCAAGCAAAGGCAAAAGGAATCACGAGATGTGGTCACATCTAGAGGAAGGATCGGGTTCACCGTGAGAAGTTCCCGGATAGCAAGTGTATGTGCCTGAAACTGACACAGTAAGACCCGTGTCACCTGCGGGAAACAAGTCATCTCGAGACTTTCGCGTGCTAGACACGTTAAATACGATAGCTCACTCAACTCAGATGTTTGTACGGTAATTTTTGAATTAGATTCGACATGCAAGCTTAGCGTTAGTGCTATAACTCTGTTATCTTTTCATTTGCTATGTTCCGAAAATCGATTCTTGGTGACTTATTTTTGCATTTTATAGACTTCGTTCTGCGGCTTGTACAATCCTTAGACAAATGTATTTTACTTTGTCTTTTTATGGACACTTTTTTACTTTCGAGCTAACGTCCGTTTGGCGTCTTTCGGCAAGCAATCCATGAGCTGTAGATACCTGTGCTTTTTGTTTTGTTTCAGTCTGCCTTTCTTCAATGTTTCGCTCTCTTAAATTTCTTTTTTTGTGACATCTTGTGACATCTCATTCTCCTTCTAACTTCTTCTATCCAACAATTTATCCCTCTTACTTAAGTTTTATATTTTATCTAAAGTTATACCAGGTGCGCCAAAAAACACGGAACACCTTTGACGAGCTACCAAAAATCGTGTACTGCACGGATAACAGTGATTAAAGTTGATATTCACGTCAAAAAGACTAAATTAGTTAAAACATTTTTTAGCGATTTTCTTCAACCCTTGTTATTCCGACATAAGCGAAAAAAATCGCCAAAAATTGTTTTTAAATAGTTTAGTCTTTTTGACGTGAATATCAACTTTAATCACTGAATTTAACTATTCAAAAACAATTTTTTTCGAAGCTTGTGCTTCCGTTATAAGCAATTTTCTAAATATTGTCGATCTCACAAAATCTCGAAAACACTGAAAAACGTTCATCAAATTTCAAAAGCTTGAGAGCACATGGACGAAAAGAGATTCCCACAACCATGCATGTCAAAAAGACTCTTACGAATCAGTTTTCATCCTTTTATAGTTTCACACGTCATTTTTCGCAGTTTTAATAAAAGCCTTTCATTTTCTTTCAAAGCATGAAGTCAATGTTTGATCTCAATGATATCAATGTTTTTGAATATTTTAGAGCTTCAATGAGATAGACAACTTTTTAAAAATCGCTTATACCGGAATATAAAGCGTCGACAAAAATCGCCAAAAATTGTTTTTAACTAATTTAGTCTTTTTGACGTAAATATAAACTTTAATCACTGTAATCCGTACAGTACACGATTTTGGGTAGCTCATCAAAGATGGTCAACTTTTTTTGGCGCACCCGGTATATTTTGATTAATTTCTATGCAAATCCCAAATTCCTTACAATTAATAATTTATTTTTGATCTGCATTCCCAAATATGACCATCTTATAACTGTTTTCCATCTTTTAAAATAAAATCTATTTCACTTTTAAGAAGGTTATTTATGCTCCTTCCTTTTGTGTCTCAATCCATTCCCAATGATCTTGGCATTGCGAATCTGTTTTGTTACTCTTAGGTGGCTAATTGCTCTGGGTATTGTAATAGCAGGGGGTCGGAAACAATCTATGGGTATAATCTACTAAGAGGGTGTATAAATGGGTTTAAAAATTTACATATCGATGCCTTATTGAAATTAATGCAAGAATATCTGAGAAGCGTGCATTATTATTTGAAAAAAGGAAAATTTTGGTCATGCTCTAAGGAAAGCTTTTCTAAAATCTAATTAGCGGGGGGGGGGAGAGACGGCAATTGAGCACCCAAAAGTAGCACGTAAAGCATTCATATTCAAATGTGCTTTATAATCACATCCGGGCTCGGTCGGACCGCGCGACCACGTTCTTGCAAAGCTTTCGTTTTTCCAAATTCAGAGTTGGCCAGAGTTCTATATTCCATCATGAAATAATTTAAGTAAACCTGTTTAGAAGTTTCTTCTCAGCAAACCACCAAAATATGATTTACTAAAATGAATATATGTGGATCATGAGGTCATAAAATGATGCAACGTGACCAATTTCTCTGTTCAAATTACACTTCCTGTTCAATTCCTAGCTCAACTTAATTTATTTTAATCTTTGTGGAGAAAATTCAATTAATATTCGACATTATATATGTACTTTGTTCTTTGTTTTTTATTCCTAATTCTCACAATCTTGGCTTTCAAGATTTAAATTTATGTAAATAGTGCCAAATATACATTTCATCATCAATCTTGAAATTTTTCTCCGAACGTTAATGTTTGTTTCCTGGTAATTTCAACCCGCAAAGTATCATATAACAAAATTTAAACGAATAAATGTCATGTTCCTCAAGAAACAACTACAATGGAACAACACTCTTGAAGTTCAATGATTCACAATCTTGTGGAATATTGCATAATTCAATTTATATTCTTTTCATGAAGATGCAAGACAATCTGAAAGATGAAGCTATGCAAAATTGTTGTTTTTGCTTTGTACTGTCTCCAGGTATACCTTTATTTATTAATTGCAGGTATACCTTTATTCCAGGTATAACTTTGTTATATACTATTTAATAATACTGTATGAACATTGTTTAGGTTAAATCAAATCAAATTCAAGAGGGGAAACGGAGGAAAAGGACAAAACCAAGAATAATTAAATGTAGTAACAAGAGATATTCCTACTGCTTGTATTTGATACATAAATTAATGTGCAATTTCCCTCCAAGGGGGGGTCGTACTCCGATAATATGTGGGATATGCCACTTAATTTTAGCGAATATTTCTGAGGTAGCGTATCAAATATTCGTGATTTTTCTCAAGCAAGTTATGAATTCAAGAAATTTTCAAAATTTACCTTCAAAACTGACCTTAAACAAAGTTCCGCGCACCTCTTTTGACCAAATCTTTCCAGGATAGGTTCAAACATATTTTTGCACACACACCACCGTCATCTTGGCTATTCTCTGTGGCAACTAGTTTGGTTGGCTGAAGCCCTGGGGAGACTCTCGTTAGAAGGACAGTAGGAGTGGTATGCCCAAATTAAAGGACCCTTGCTTTACGAAATTATTTTATGATGGGCATCAATTTTATGAATATTACCAAAATATTTTACCACGGGTATTAACTTATCCAATCACTTTCAACAGACCTTGCCTCTCCGGAAAACCTTTTTTTCACAATAAAAGTTTGTTCACAATAATATTGTTCTCGCAAGTAGGTAGAGGCCCGGGTTGAGTTTATAAACATAAACTTGGTATTGGATCTGCCGCTCCTATGAACATTAGCGTATGTGGCAGATTCAGTAAACAGTATGACCATTTTGAAAAGATTTATTGGATTTTCCTTGTGGGTAGGCTTTTAAAAAACAACAAGAAATTGTGTATTTGAGCTAGGTGCACTTTTTAAATTTCAACAGCACAACTCCTGTCGACCACAGGTCAGATCTAGGGGCGGATCGGAAAAGGAAACGAACAAAATTGCATTGATTTGTACCGGGTATCCATTTTCCAATCCACATGTTCATAGCATGTTAACTTAATTATAAACAAAGCAAATCAGTCTTGAATAAAATAGTAAAAAAACAACAGAAACTGGGTTGCTTTACAAAGTAAAAGGTTAATAATTCAAGGATAAAAACACGAGAAAATCACTCAGTATGTCCTAAAAATAATAAAAACAAAGGCGTGTCACAATTAAGGGTGGGGTGTGAGACATTCTAAAAATATGAACGGTATTTACTCGGCAAATTCAAAATTCTGGCAATTTACCCATTAAATCGGTAATATACTTCGCAAATTCTCTTGAAACCAACTCCAAACTTTTATGGGACCGACTCTAATCTGGAATTCATCTTGGCTTCATTTCCAATAAAATCACTTAAATATGTGAGCTTTGGCAGGGAGAGCACCATATAAGGTTTCAATGTTATTTTTGACTGGTTTAAAAAACTTTTCAATATTTCTGTATTGCTTAAAAATTCACCACCTCGTATTTCTGTTGTATCTCAAATATACAAATTTTATTGTGCCACATTAGACAGCCTGCTTAGAAAGCCTCGATCTGAATTATCTATTCCGTAGAATACGATAAGTAACTTCCATAAGACAGGTTTAGACTGAGGTGAGCAATTTTTGGATACCCCAGAGTACGTTCGCCTCGAACTGAATTGACCCTGACCGTAACCTTATCTCATAAGATTACGGTCACGGTCTATTAAGTAAGTAAGTAAGCTATTGTATTTAACGTGCATTGCCCCTGCTATTCTTGCAAGGTATGGGTTTCTGCGCTTGGCGTAGGGGGACCGCAGGGCGACTACGGTCCTTCCTTTTGCCTTTGCCTGGAATTGCAGAGAGTTGGCAGCACTCCTCACACATTCGCAGCAAGTAACTAGAATTTAATCTAAAAACGAGGCAAATCATACTCTGAGATATCCGAAAAATCATTCTCCGTAGGACGAATTGAAGTTCGAGTACAAGGATGAAACGAACTCTTAAAAAGACGATTTTCAAACAGAAAAAAATTGAATTTTTTTATAATTTCAAAGGCTCTGCAACGTTCAGTCCTTCTCAATATCTCTATAATTTATCTAATACATCTGCATCTCGGTGTTTGAACATATTTTTTCCAAAAACAACAAAAATGAGCAATTTCACCTTACAGATTTGAAATAAAATCGTTATAGTTTCCCATGGAAACAAAATTTTCCACACGTTTTTTTATCCAAATTTTAATTAAATTTCCCCTCTTGACGTACTCCTACTATACTTAAATTCGTCAAAAACATGATTAAATCTCCCTTATATCCATTGTACCACGGGAAGGGCCAAGTGGCCGATTGATCAGCAAAGTGAAACTTCATTTTTTTTTTCAAAGTTTGGATGTAGTACTGTCTGTAAAATAGAATCTAGATAGGATTTGCCTGTTACTTGTAAGTTAATCCAGGCGTGAAATCAGTATTCAACGGTTATTCCGTTTCAACGGTAAGTGTCACTCTGTTAATAAAATGGATGTAACAAAATACAAACCATAAAATTGAAATATTTACAAAACAAAAGTGGCATATCAGTTGATTCGGTAGGCCTAACTCATCATGCCATAGCAATAGGTAATGATGCTTCGATTGAGGGAAGGGGCCCATTTTGAAATTTTAAAAGTTTGAAAAGTGATGCTATCAATACTATAGCTTAGATTATAATTTGAACATTAAAGATGAGTGGGTACTGTTCGTTGCCAATTAGGCTACCAGAGAGCATTATAGAACAAAAAGTTCTGAATATGATAGTGCCTAACTGCGAAAAATCTCAGCTGCGGCTGAAAGCTCTCAAATAATCAGCCCCTAAAGCGTTTTCTCTCTCTGTTTATTTTGATTTGATTGAGTACACCAACTCAGAGGTGTGAAATCTATTGTTTCACCGGGAAATAAAATAAAAATTTCATGTTTATATTTTGTTTTACAAAATTTCCTCCTATTCCACAGGGCGTCTTCAGGATGGAGACGAGTTGAATTAAAAATTAATTGATTACTGTTATCTTTTTTTAAAGATCGGAGAATGCTCTGGCAAGTTAAGATTCAAAATGAAAACTTACAGCAATCCAAGTCATAAATTGGAAACTGGTGCGTGTTGCGTTCAAGGAACTTGCACAGATTGCAATAATTTTTTCAAAATATGTCTGACAAGACCATCGACACCAAGATGTGGACTTGGATCACAAACTACTGGCGTTCTTGGAGGAGATTCCATCACTTTTGGAGGTGGCTTAATGACGTTCAATTTTTCGAAATGGGAGGTATTTATATTTTTAATTATTACACAAGTCTTTTTTTACCCATGTTCTTTCTTATGACATGCATCCTTGTTTCCCCGTGTTCTTATTACACAAGTCCTTGTTTCACCATGGTCTCATTACACGATTCTTTGTTTCCCCCATGTTCTTATTACACGATTCCTTACATCTCTGGTGTGTTAATGCCCGAAGGGTGGATATATCTTACCATGGTCCTTGCGGCATCCTATTTTAACTTGTTAATTGTGACGGAATTTTCAAAGATCAAGTAAGTTTTCCTAACATTAATATTTCTTTCTTACAAATCGTAATCGTAATCGTAATCGTAATCGTAATCGTAATCGTAATCGTAATCGTAATCGTAATCGTAATCGTAATCG
>JAYJMH010064958.1:0-11792 GCA_036873815.1 Phacellophora camtschatica | reverse complement strand
TCTCATAAAATGGAAATACATGATGGAGTACTTGCATACCGTCTTCTTAACAGTGCTAATCTTTTAGAGAATCACAAGCAGTTGGTGAGAGCTACAACGAAAGAAATGAAATATTTGGAGATGAAGGAGCAACTGAAGAAGGTATTTACTAATACAGCTAGTTCATCTAACTCGACTACAAAGCAAGAATTCTCAATCAAGCAAGAACCAGATGCCATATTCTACAGCAGACCAACGAAATTTATTGACCAAACAAATATGGATGATGAAGTATACTATAATAATTACTACCAATCAAGAACACAGCGTGGTGGCACAAGAGGAAGAGGCAGAGGTGGTAATTATAGGCGACGTAGCAATGGCAGAGATGATGTCCAGAGAACCAATTTCCGTAAAACCAATCTACTAGACTACAATGGGGATGTGTCACGATGTAATATATGTGGTTCTAAATTTCATTGGGCAAGAAGCTGTCCTGATTCATATGAAATGAGAGACAAGAATGAAACGAGGGACAAAAACGAAGAACCTAAAAAGACCTTATGACTAGAAGAAACAAAGATTGCACTCCTTGACCAATCAATGGAAAGGCTAGTTGGAGAAACATTTAACACAGCGTTATTGGATTCGGGATGCACTAAGACTGTTTGTGGAGAAATTTGGTTAAATTTTTATTTAGACATTTTATCGGAAGAAGATGCTGCAAGTGTAGAAGAGGTACATAGTGATACCACATTTAAATTTGGTGACAACAAGGTGATAAGGTCTAACAGAAAGGTGAAACTACCGGTGGAGATAGCAGATACTCCAGTAATTCTTACAACCGATGTGATTGATTATGATATTCCTTTATTGTTGAGCAAAGATGCAATGAAAAAGGCAGATACACAAATCAACTTTAAAGAAGACCAGGTTAGTTTTTTTGGGAAGAAGGTTGACATTCTTTTCACATCATCTGGACATTATTGTATACCCATTGGAGCAAACAGAGAAAGCAAAACTATTCAGGCAAATGTAGTTTTATTATGTACAAATTTTGAAAATATGACTCGAAGTCAAAAAAAGAATGTTGCTAGAAAACTCCATTGCCAATTTGCTCACCCAACAAGTCAAAAAGTAAAAGCTTTATTAAAAGATGCAGAAATTAAGGACATTGAACTTGAGAAGCACTTGGATGATCTTGACCAATCCTGTCAAACTTGTATAAAATAAAAGAAAGTGAAATCAAAACCAATTGTTGGATTGCCAATGGCAAAACACTTTAATGAGACAGTCGCCATGGACCTGAAACATTATTCAAGTTCTCCAAATATATGGTTTTTACACTTAATTGATCATGCAACAAGATACAGTGCATCAAGTGTGATATTTTCAAAAAGAAAGGAAGTAATCATCAAGAAGATTTTTCAACTTTGGATAACCATATTTGGTCACCCACAAAGATTTTTAACTGACAATGGGGGTGAGTTTTGCAATAATGAGTTTATAACATTTTGCGAAAATTTTAACATAAGAATATGTACTACAGCAGCAGAGAGCCCATGGAGTAACGGTCTGGTTGAGCGACATAATGCTGTTCTTGGTTTAATGGTTTCAAAAACAATGGAAGATATTAGCTGTGGTGATATTGATATAGCTGTTGCATGGGCTATAAGTGCCAAGAACTCATTGAAGAACGTGAATGGTTTCTCTCCAAATCAGCTTGTATTTGGCAAAAATCCCAATTATCCTAATGTAATAGAGAACAAACTTCCATCGTTAGAAGGAAAGACTACAAGTGAAACTGTGGCTGCGAACCTTAATGCAATGCATTCAGCTCGCCAGCAATTCATCAAAAGCGAATCATCAGAAAAGCTAAGACGAGCACTGCGATATAATACTAGAACCTATAGTGACATTAATTTCGCAACTGGCGATCTAGTATACTACAAGCGTGAAAATTGTGACACTTGGAAAGGTCCAGGAACTGTTATTGGTAAAGACGGTCAACAAGTTCTAGTCAAGCATTCCTCGATATATGTCAGAGTTCATCCATCTCGTCTGCAATTGGTGAAGGACACACCCACGGTTAGTTTTGATGCTGGGCAAGCATATCAAGACAGTTTGGGTCTCATGTCTAGTGGTGGTGGTGTTTCAGATTTTCAATTCAGTGAGAATAATGAGAATGAAGGCGAAAATGATCAATTTAATACAATTAGAGAAAATGGAGATGCTTTTGAAACAAATGATAACAGTGGAGCTTATAATGAAGTTGTTGTTGGAGATAGTGTAAGCAATGACAATGAGAGGGCTGATGAAGGTGATTTCAATGATGGGGTAAATGTTGATCTGGCTGGAGATGGGTGTGTTGGTGAAACGGAAGTGGATGATTTGGAGTTGAACATGAGCAATATTGATAGTGTTGATCGAGAAGAGAATAGTTTTGATAATAGGGTAAGACCAAGGTTACGTCAGTATGCTGAGTATAAATTACACGATACAGATGATTGGAAATCAGTTCAAGTTGTTTCAAGAGGAGGTAAAGCCAATGGTAAATATGGCAGTTGGTATAATATAAGAGATACAAGTGATAATACATTAGAGTGTATTGATTGGAACACTGTACATAAATGGAAACCTGCAACCCAACACAAGGAAGTATTGATTTCGACAGTTGGTATAGAAGAGTCAGATCTCATTCAAGCCAAACTGGAAGAGCTTGATAAATGGAAACAAAATAATGTTTACCAGGTTATAAATTATGCAGGAGAAGATTGCATCTCAGTTAGATGGGTGAATTCATATAAAATTGCTGAAGGCATAAGAAAAGTGAAGTCTAGGTTGGTAGCACGTGGTTTTGAAGAAAAAGAAGAAATACTGAGGGCTTCTCCAACTTGTTCGAAAGAAGGATTGAGAATTTTATTTTGCATATTGGCTTCAAAGCGATGGAAATGCAAATCTATTGACATCAAGTCAGCGTTTCTTCAAGGCAGACCTATTGAACGTGATGTATACCTAATACCTCCGAAAGAAGCACAAGTAGATTCAAATCAAATTTGGAAATTGAACACTTGCATTTATGGACTGGGTGACGCTTCTCGTAGTTGGTATATAAGCGTGAAAGAGAAACTGATTGAATTTGGTGCAAAGCCCAATAAATATGATCCAGCTTTGTTCCTTTACCACAATAATGGCATGTTAGAAGGAATCATGTCCATACACGTTGATGACTTTTTGTATGGTGGTACTTCTTTATTTATAAAACAGATTATCACTCCTTTGAGAAATCAGTTTGTTGTTGGATCAGAATATGACACTGCCTTTCGATATCTTGGTCTCAATGTTCGTCAAGAAGATGACTACAGTATTTTGATTGATCAAATATCATATATCAATACCATTGAGCCAATTATGATTGATAAAGAACGAAAGCTAAACAAAGAAGGTCCTCTAAATAAAGATGAGTTGAGGAAACTTCGCACATTGATCGGGCAGTTGGGATGGGTCGCAGGTCAAACAAGACCAGATATTTCGTTTGATCTATGTGAGCTCAGCAGTGCAGTTAACCGTGCTACAGTAAAGGACATTCTTCGTGCTAATAAAGTACTCACAAAAACACAGGCTGAACAAGTAACATTAAAGTTCAAAGATTTTGGTGACATGAAGAAATCAAAGATTGTTACGTACAATGATGCGTCACTTGGTAATCTTTCAGACGGTGGCTCGCAAGGTGGTTTTGTGATATATCTTGTTAACAGTGAGGGATACGGTTCACCATTGATGTGGCAATCGAAGAAGATGCGAAGGATTGTTAAAAGCGCCATGGCTGCGGAAACAGTAATCCAGGTAGAAGCAGCAGAATCGTGTTATTGGATTGCAAGGTTATTCAATGAGATTCTGTTTGAAGATTCCATGAAGCCTCAACTGCTTAACATTGAATGTTATACGGATAGTCGTCAGCTTCACGATGCGGTGTATTCTATTCGACCGATCCAAGACAGGAAACTTCGAATAGACGTTGCTATTTTAAGAGAAATGGTGGAGAAGCGAGAGATATCAAAGATTGAATGGATTGATAGTAGTCAACAGATTGCAAACTGTTTGACGAAACGGGGTGCATCCACTACCATACTTCTTGCAACCCTTTTCAACAGGAGCATTTCAAAATGATAAACTACTGATTATACTTTGAGTTATATATATATATAAAGATGTTTGCACTTTATTTCAGCAAAGAAAGAAGGGCAAGATTGTTAATATTTGGACTTTGATATATCGAGGGTACTTTTGAGTTTGATATGGAGGACAACAAGCGTGTTGTTAGTTGCTAACGTGGAATTAGAAAGGTAAACATTAGCTATTAACACAGAATGTTAATATCATCATAATAATGTTTATAGCTTAAAATGTTATTTTTCAAATTTCAGGTATTTATGTGTGTAAACAATGCAATCATGAACTATTTGCTGCAAAAGCCAAATATAAGCATGATTCGGCATGGCCAGCATTTCATGAAACTATGAGAACTGATAGCATTTCAACTGAAATTGAAACTGAAAAGCAAGCAAGCAGCAATGCAAAATCATTCAAGGTATGAGTCTTTAAATGTGTTCATACCAGACTGGAAAGTTTGTCATGCGCAAAATGAAATAAACAAAGGTTTACATCTCAAATCTATTGTTCACTTGCCCGTGCACTTTACAGACTTTCCAGTATGGTGTTAATATTGCATATTTTGAAATTATGCTTGTTTTAAATAATGGATCAATATTTTATTTGATGGCGAAAGACCGTAAAATCCTGATGATACAATTATGATTGATGTTTTTCAGTTTGAAATCAATAACACAAAGATTTACAAAAACTTTTCTTGCCCAAGAAACAATTTTGATTTTCGTGTGTCAATGGTCCTTTGTGCCAAAATTTTCTTTTTCAAAACATGTTTTCGTATAATTGCAATTTAACATTTGCAAACTAATTTACCCGTTTCTTGTGATTGCTTGTGACTCCTTGCAAACTATTTGCAAGTATTTGATCAGGTTTTATTTATCTTTGCGAGTAATTATCTCAAAGGGTGAGCGGACCTATTCATATTCTTTTCAAAACTTTTTTCTTTCAGGTGAAATGTGGAAAATGTGGCTCTGGTTTGGGACATGAATTTATTAGCGATGGACCAAAAGGGAAGTCGAGATTTTGAATATTTTCCCATGCTCTTCTTTTTGTTCCATCTGAAAATGCTAACCAGATTTCTAATTAAGAAGTGCATGGGGTAAAATTTAAAAACAAATTTCGGGACAATGATTTATATATTTCAATATTTTTTCATTTTAATATGAAATTATTTTATTAATCATAGTATAGAGAACCTATTAGGTAAATAGACCTGAAATATGCATCACTATTAGTCTTCCATGTAAAATCAATCTGCCAAATTTTAAAATCAGTCTTTCATGTAAGACCAATCTGCCAATTTGTTTTTTAATTTTTGGCTGATTTTATTGTTGAAAGTTTCTTAAAAAATTTCTTAATTGCTTTAACTGCATAGAATTATTTAATGTTGAGTAAAAAAGTTTATGGTCCACCAAGGTTGAGGATACATAGAAGGGCTAGGGATTGCTTTTCCGTATTTTTATTTTATATTTAACATATATAGCCTGATGTTTCTTCAGGAAATGAACCAACAGTTCAAAAAGACCAGATTCAGGGGTGCAGTGGTCGGCTTTCATAATATCGGGAATATCGGGTATTTTATGAAAAACTTTCATTATACTAGCATTAAAACAAATACCGTAATATATGATTACTTTTTAGAGAAATTTTGATTGTTGGAATTTTTTACCTTGCTGCTGTTCCCTACAAGTTTGGCCCCACTGCTCCCCTGGGCAGAAATGTGACTTATGACTCCTTATATTTAAATCACGTTAAGGAATGTATTTGGATGAAATAGTTGTCACAAATATAAAATTGAATTTTTTCAGACTGTCTAAAGTTCTTCGCGGGCATAATCCTATATAAGATGGTTTAACGTTTCTCATTATAAACTCGTGTTTCGTGAAATCAACTCTTGCATGCGGAGAAGTATGGGAAGCCCAAACTTGAATTTTCCTGCCTTCAAACTTGAATACACCTTTTTCTAATTTTAGGGATCGGCAATTAATATTTCGATGGGAAGGTGGCTGAAAAATTTGCAAAATATTTTAGCATAAGAAAGATGGGTCCTTCAAAATGACTGACTGACTGACTTTAACTTTAAAACTGTAACTTATTTTATGGGGTCTTGAAAATATGCTATGTCAAACCAATTTTCTTCCACCCCCTCACCACATTTAATGACCGGCCTTCTTAATTCTGTTTTCGACCTTTAAACTTCCAAGAAATTTCTTAGACACAAAATTAACATTATTCTTCAAAGGGGAAACCAAATTCGTTGTTTAAACAAAGAAATTTTAAAAGAAGAATTACCCCTGCGTGATTTTCAATTTTTAGGCGGGATTGTGTTCATTTGTGGACTTTTTTGGACTCGAATGTGTCAACTGGATTTCATTGTTATATAGAAACATCGAAACCATCTAAAATTATATTATGAGGTTTATGACCTCCCATTACTTGTTAGACCGAATCAAGACCATCGAGCTTAGCAAAATAACAAAGCTAACCCCCAATGATATCCGCCATCAACAGCAAGGTCTAAAAGCTCTATGGTCTATCGAACGTTCCCAGAAAGGCCTTTCCGAAATATGCTTAGAAGGTACGAGGAAGGGCAACCGAAGCAGTGAGAAGCAGACAACCCAAAAATGGCGGGATAATGTTATCAATCCACCTAGAACAGAAGATTTTGGAGACAAATATCTCACGTTGGTGCATAATCTGCTGCAATCGAAATATACCATAAAACATTTAATGGCGTTAATCCAACATTAATGAATAAAATATTTTCTATTAATATCACTTATGACAACCCCGACTCAAAACAAAGGAACCAAGATACAAACTATATCGATGTATAATGTAGCACCGTATCATACAGATGTAGACAAATTTGGAACTCGATTCCAGAACAAATAAAAAGCTTTCCAACGTTATGTATCTTCAAACTTCAAATCAAGAATTTACAATCTTTCAATTGCACATGAAACATGTACAAAGAATATGTTAGTTTAAAATATAGAATACAAATAGATTTAAACAAATACATTCACCAAGTTAAAGGAATTGACTAAAACTTGTCTGGCAATAACCCTTGTTCGGTTCACCCCCTAGTCAAAAACGTCGAATTTTCAGGCAAAATTTATCATATTCAGGCAAAATTTGGTACAAGATTTTAGAGAACAATGGCTATTATTTACTGAAATAAGAAATAATTTAAAGAAAATAATACAAAAAATTCGGGCAATTTCCAAACGAAGATTAGCACACCCCCCCCAAAAAAAAAATGTTGGTACCTCGCTACGCCCCTGCTTCAGTTGTCTACTGAAGAAGGGTGTTATATGCCCGACACGTTTAGTCAATTCACTAATCTTGGCGAATCTGTTTATTGAGATTTATTTTATGTTATTCATAGAAGATACTGCCACACGCTAGTTTTTCAATATGTTCAAAATGTTGGCTTTATTTAACACAGCACAACATTGTATCTTATATATATCTGAAAATTTATTTTCTATCTATGCTTCGTGGAATTTCCGTAACGTATTACGTGGCCTCAGATTGGTATCAAATTAGTTGGATTTTTGCAAAATTGTAGCTATTGTACACATGAGCCAACTTAACCATATTTGGCCAAGGGGGCTTAATGGCCCCCCTATCAAACACTCCTGAATATCATCTAAACCACTTGCAATAAGGTATTGAAACTTCTTGACTTTTCCTAAAATTTAATTGACTTCACAACAATAGTACAATTATGGTTTATTGTTCTACCACGTGACCTCCATATGTCCTTATTTGGCAAGTGGTTCAGAACAAAGTTGTAAAAAGACCTAATTTAACTGCTAATTAGATAATTGATATATATTTTGTTAATTTTCGCTGACGTATGCAACTTTTAACATATGTTACGTCATATACTTATATGACGTCATATAATAAATAGATCACTGCATTAAATAGCAAAATGTATCGATTTTGTACAATTATTCATTAATCTATCAGGGGAAGAAATTCGGCAATTAAAAATCAACTATTTACACTTGCAATTACCCTAATTTAACTAATTACTTTTCAAATAACACTAATTAAGCCCTAGTGTTTCTCTAAATCAAATTTTGCTTCGTTAATTACTTAATATGAATCTGAAAGTACGTTTTTCCTATGATTATCGAAGTTTTTATTGGTTTTAGCAAGTAATATTGCTTTTTAGGTTGAATAGCTATTTTTCACATTTTTCCATTGTTTAAGTGACCTAGCAACATTCAACACAATTAAATGCTAATTAATGCTATTTTAAAATCTATAATGTTTGTTTATTATGTGTGAAAGGTTTCATAACCATATTCCTATTGACTGCTGAAATAAAAAGGGGGGGGCAAAATTTCCCCCCTCCCCAGAAAAAATGTCAAATTGTCTACCCGGACCAAATAGGGTTTAAAGAAAGAAAAGAGTAAAAAACTGGAAAGGTTGCTCTGAGGAAAAAAGGAACGTAAACACAACAAACAGGTAGGTCTTGTGTCTTGAGGTTTATTTGCTTTCGCTAAAATCTAATGAATATCTTGCCGTGTTTTTAGTGTTGAACAATGGAAGAATATTTTATCAGCATGACTGTATAAATAAGTTATAAGCATTAAGGTTTAGACAATACAACTGTATCGCCTTCATTAATAATTGATCATAAAATATGGTCAATTCAAATTTATTACATAACACTATAAAATATTTTTGTTGTCAATTTTTAAAGGGGATTTAGAAAGATCAAATAGATTGAATAAAAATTTACAATTTGAAAACGATCTCAATTGAAATATTATTTACTTTGCCAAATTCTCTTGTTGAATCAAGGATGCCCAGCTTTAGGTTTTTGAGACTATCGATATTTTGCAAATACTCGAACACAGCTTGGGTTCTTAGGGTTTTAAAGAGGCACATAAATTGCATAAATCAAGGGGACATACCTACACATTTTATAAGAACCAGACAAATTTTGCCGAGGCGCGATGGTCTTCAATTTCTAAGAATTTGAGGCTCAAATGTTCTTAAATTGTTCTTATTTTTGTGCAGACACTTCTTCCTTAATTTTATCTCAATTTATGACGTGGCCAGTTTTTTCTGCTGTATATTGCATGCAGTGCAAAATTTTGTGTAATAAATTGTAAAAATGTGAATGCATAATTCCATAATACGGCATTAAATATTTTTGGAAATCTTGGCTCTGGAGGCTGAGCATGTTCATATTTTTTTGACAATTCGAGCCTCGATGTTCTTATTAAGTTTGTTCTTACAAAGAAAATCAGGCTTACAAAAAATAAAATATTTTAGAGCCTGATTTCAAAATTCAGTGTCTGCAGCCTTTCGGATCCTTTCTTTTCAAATTATGCCTTGCTAAAAACATGATGGAGCCAAACAAGGAAAAACCGTGTGATTCTCGTCATATAAAATTTGAAATTTTATTTAACAATTTGCCTAATCGAACAGCTGAAAGCTGTCCTCAGCCTCCTCATTTCCGCAAATATGTGGGCGATAAAGTTCATGTGATTTGGTTTGATTGGCCAGGATCAATGGGTTAAATCATGACGATCGTTCACCAAATTCAAAGGAAGTATTATATTGTGTGTTCACCAATTCACATTTGATCGAAGTTAAGATGCAGGGCGAAATGTTGTGGAAATGAAACTGAGGGGAAGGTTTGTATCTATCAATTTTGAACGCCAGAAGAAGCCAAAATCATTCCCATAAAAACCGAAGCAATCAATGGCGGATCAAGTAGAAGATGAAATGGAAGACTTGACGGAATCCACTACGCTTTTGACGAATGGTGAGAGTAAACACACTTCGAACATCCATCTTCCACGCTTTTTCCCAAAACACACTTCAGTTTAGTTCTAAGTAGTCTAAACTAAAAGAAATTGTTTCCTCATTTTTCCATGCAGTTATTTTCAGATTTTAAAAGAGTAACTAAGTATGTTTCGGCACTGAATTTGAGCACAAATAACTTTGTTATAGCAACATTAGGTTAGGCCATTTGTTGCATTAGCAAGGCCGAATCACTTTTAAATCATTTCCCTTTCCTTTCAAATCGTTTTGCTTACTTGCAGCATGCAACAATAAGCACGAAATCATTCAAAAATCATCCAACAATTGCGAATGTGTAACATGATTTACGTTATTTTTTCTCCATTTTGCTTGTTTACCTTTTTGACAAGTTATGGCTTGCTGTTCTTGGGGTGGTGTGTCTGGTATGACGACAGAAACAAAAAAAGGACAACACATAGTTTAG
Organism: Phacellophora camtschatica; assembly: GCA_036873815.1. NCBI lineage: Eukaryota > Metazoa > Cnidaria > Scyphozoa > Semaeostomeae > Ulmaridae > Phacellophora > Phacellophora camtschatica. The sequence goes on along the minus strand of JAYJMH010064958.1, from coordinate 1,384 downwards.
TGGATAATTATAATTCGTAATTTAATCTTAATCTTAATTTTAATAATCTTAATTTCTGTTTATATCACCGAGATAAAATGGAAAAAAATGAACTTTAGGTCTTCACTTATGAACTTTAGGTCTTCACTTGTAATCTAAAAATCCATTTCTAAAATCTGGTAAAATTTTTAAAAGAAGTTAGGCAGGGAATTTTTCATAACATTCTAAGGGTCTGCCCAACCCCCGAAATTTACGACTGATATTTTGTATTTTAACCAAGCCCACATCAGGCTTGCCTAAAAGTTTCCACAAAAGGAATCAATGCCTTTAGGTTTTTTGAGAATATAAGTTTGTCAGAATTCTTTTATAAAATAATAAAAATATCCTTATATTTTATAAATTTCATTGTGAAATTAATTTATGATTTCATTATGATAATATTTTTTGTATTTGAAAAATATTTTGCTCTTTGTTATTTTTACATTATTGAACTTAATTAGTCTGCAAAGATGCTGGAACCATGGGGGCGCAAGCATCATGATAATTTCTTTATTTTCCCATTGTTTGCCCTAAAAATTGAATTTTTGCCCACCTCATGCCCTGGCTGCCTCGAAAATGTTCACATGCTTGACTCTCATGCAAGAGATTCAAAGATCATTTCGCTCACTACTACCTCAATATAAGAAGCTGGGTGTGGAAATAGCATCAGCAAGGGATGTGCAAATAAAAATATATCAGCTCTTCCAAAATGTGCAAATGATGAATAATCTTTTAATATTTTTTTCAAGGGTAGCCCCAGAAAATTTAAGAAATGTTGTTCATAAAAGAAAATTTTGCTGACTAGAATCTAAAAATTGACCAACTCCTGTTAATACAGAGTGATTTTTGTCTTCTTCATGTTTCTATGGGGTATCACCCCCATGGGGCCAACCCAAATTTTTTGCATGCTTGTCTACTTTGTTGTTTCTTCAATTTTTATTATATGGCATTTGATAAGATGGCTCCTCGGACGGCACCAAAGCAATTTGACTGGTTCTTGATCAGTCTGTGAGAGCCACATTTTGAAATTTGACAGAGCTTTGAAAATAAAAACAAATTCATTTTTGTTGTCATAATAAAATATAAGGCCAGATAGATTTCATGACTTACCCATCGATATGGGTGAGACCAGGGGCGGCGCTGAGGGGTATTCAAGGTATTCAGTGAATACCTATTTTTTTTCAAAAGTAAGAAAAAAACTTTAACGTTTTTAAAACAAGCCAGAATACATTTCTGAAGGTAAAAAGTCTCACAGTGGTCAGTGAGCAAACGTTGCACATAACATGAACGTGGCAGAGGTGACCCATTGACAATATTTGCTTTTCGCTTTACTTCAAAGACGCAATGAATGACTCGCTAATCCTTT
>JAYJMH010064947.1:0-11792 GCA_036873815.1 Phacellophora camtschatica | reverse complement strand
ATTTCACAAGAATCAAAAATTAAAAAGTTTCTTGGTGATTTTTCATTTACCAGTGGAAGTTTCTTAAATTTTTGGGCCTTTTACCGGTGAGTTTCTTAACGTGTATTGCTCATTCGTTGGTTTTTGGACTCTTGATGAATCGATAAATTACATTTTAATGGTTAACTGGAGTATCAAGAGTAAAATTCTTACCTTGCTAATTTAGGCCAAATCTACTTCAGAGGATTTGTTTTCATTCTAATATTTAACATTATTTCATTTATAGAAAAAATTGATGATGAGCATTCCATAATTTCTCCAACGGAAGAGCACGCCACTCCTGCGCATCGTTCTACTACATCAACGGAAAGCAAAGATTTTTTGGTGAGTCTTCCATTCATATACCAAAAAATAATTTATCATATCATTTTGTAGTGCATTAACTAATGTTGAGCTTTGACCATTATTTTATCAGTTTCTTGCCTTTGTCAGACATTGTCGGACTTGAAGTGCCAGAAAAACCGCTAAATATTTTTCTCCAAAATGTCGGACTATTGGACGTGGACTGTATTTTAGTTCACAACAAAAGTATTCTCGTTTCGGGGATGAGCATCGAGGCTACAACAAAACCCGTTTTACACTGTATAGTTTAAGCTTGTGGACGTAATTTCCAACCGTTATTCTGGTTGCCTCAAAAATGTACTAGATGTTTCAAAATAAGTGGGCGCGCGTGACTTATTGTTGAAGCATCCGGACAATATTCTTGATTTGCGGTTATTTTGAATATTACAAATTGAGACTCTACGCTTTATATTACCATACTTCCTGGCTAGGAAGAAGGCATGTTAATTACTTGAAGATACATGAGACACCAATTATAAATATAATGGCGGCTCTTTTTGATTTTGCCATTAATTTTTCTATTCAGTGTTGATTTTTTAATGATTCTAGGTTTTAGAAAAAGAAACACTTGAATCAAAGATTCAACCGAATCAAGACGAAGAACTTGAAGATTGGTTAGACAGTTTGTTAGAATAAACAGAAAGTGAAAAGTCTACGGGGTCCCCAGGTATTTATTTATGTTTTTGCTTATATATTTTACGAATTATAAAACATAGTTTTAGCACACAGATACGTGTCAGAGTTTCTATCGGATGACCTATGTAGACATATGTTGACACGTTTGGAGAATTTTTAAACAGTTTTTTTTACCAATCTTTGTGCAGTATTGTAAATTAGTGGCTTAAAGTCTGCCAAATGTATGCTGCGTTTTTATAAAGCCTAGTACACACTACCGATTTTTTATGGCGATAAATGCGATAAATCTTCAATGATGCTAAAAATCTCCCTAAATCTACCTCTGCCTCCATTTTGCTTAGCTTTCCTTCAGCAACACGACTTTTGTTGCCTCCTGATTGCTTCTTGTGATAATATCTCAAAGATTTTTGCTGTCGAGCACAGCAGGCACATTTTTGTTTTCGTCGAGATAAAAATTCCAAATTCCAAAATCGCATATATCACCGAAAAAAATATGCAATGTGTGCTATGATTAAGTGACCTGGTTTTGATGCATTTTATCATGCGGTTCTGGCAGACCCGGGTCCTGGATACTCTTCAATTCTGTTTTTTCTCCATTTTCTCTCTACTTTAAGTTTGTTATTAATTTAAGAACACTTCTGCGAAATAATAGTATACAATATGAAAATAATAGTATGCTGCTATAAATCACAATAAACATGCTTTTTTGCCGGAATCATAAAGTTATTTGTCTGCACGAGTCAACAAAGTTTAATTAAACAATTCGTAACTATTCTTTCGTACTTGGAGTCAGGAGGTTGCAACTTATTTGTGCCTATTTGTGGAGGCGAGTGCTTTACGAAAGCTATTTGTCTTTGTTTCACTTTATTTTATCAACTTGAAAAAGTAACAAATTGTTATTAATTTTGCTCTGATTTGCAATATTTGTTACCTGTGGTCTTAAGGATTCCCTTTCTCACTTGCGGTCTTGGAACCTTTTTTCTGAGCAATTGTTTTGCAGAAATGCAATGTGAAAATTTCTCAAAATGATACTTGCTTAATTCTAGTATGGACAGAAGAATGCAATAGAAAAACAAGTGCTGCGCATTCCAAAGGAATTTTGATCTGATGCAGCCCAATGGTAAATCATGTTTTCCCTTCAAATTTCTGAAAGGAAGAAAACCTGTAATCACGATTTGATAGCAGTTAGGAGAAATTAAAAAAGCCATGTTTGTTTTTCTAAACTCAATGATTTATTGTGTTTGAAATAATGCACTGACGCATATTTTTCTGATAATTAACTAATAAATTTACACTTAATTATTATTATTATAATTATTATTCTTATTATTGTTTTAGATTGGTTTGTACTTTATAACACGTAGGATTATTTTATTTCGTTTCTTTTTTCTGTCTTTTTTGCATCACGTCACAGGATTTCGATTTCGATTGTGTTAAGAGTCTGAATTTAAGAAAAAATACAAGAGACAGGGTATGATTTGCTTTCAAATCGAAATTTGATTGTTTTGAAAATAATTTATCACACATGAAATAGTAAGAAAAAAATTAGCACACTGCCAACACACTCCAAACTTTAATAGAATTATCAGTTTCTTTCAAAGGGAATAGATACATATATTTCTTTCTTAATCCGAGAAAAGGAGCTGAAGGAACTGAGATAAGATAAAGAAACGAAGAGGAGCTGATTGTTTGATTAAAAATACATTCTCAGTTTGTATTAAAAAGAAATAGACCTGGGGCAAGTGTAAAGCAGAGCACGTCCACAACAATTATGTTGATAGTAATAAGCACAGTAAATGCGATAGCTTGACAAACTTTTTGTCTGATGTGCGTTGCGTCATTCGCTTAAAGTATGCCCACGATGATATTCTTATACTCTATTGGTTTGAATTTGATTGACCTGGTGAAATGGCTAGTGTCCAATACACTGCTTTATGCATCTATTCCTTTAAAAAACATTTTAGCTTCTTTTATGTAGACTTGTGTTTGGCTTTATCTTTTTCTGTTCGCTTCCCAAAATGGATTGCAATTCCAAAATTAACAACCACGGTGATGGCAAACGGTAATAATGTATTAGAAATATTAGTCTGCAATGGAGATTGCAACAATGCAGATTGTCTTGCACTCATGTCCAAATGAACAGCATCGAATTGGTACGAAGCTCCTATTGCTGTGAAGATATGCATAAAATGATGGCTGTGACCGAATAGATCAAATTTTCCTGGAAAAACTCGTTCAGGAAAGCGTAGCATGTTAACGAGTGCTGCTGTTATGTAGAAAACACAATGAATGTTGAACACTCGCAATGAATCTTGGGATACACAGTCCAGTTTGTTGGGACAATACGCCATTCGATACAAGTATGGGGATGCATTAACCAAAAATGGAGCTACAAACGAAGATGTTCTTATTATGTATTTATATTTGTGCCAACGACGTCTAGTGATACAGCATAACAATGTGGTTGTGATGGATGTCATTGCAGATATTACCGTAAATGGCCATTCTGACTGAAATAAATAAAGCTCGTCGTGAATAGGTCGGCCGTAGAAGAAAAATGCTTGGCCAACCCCCACTGAATACACACCAATTGCTGCGTAGTCCATAAAGAAACAATTGTGCTGCGCCGAAGGAGACATCGAGTTGAACATGTGCGCACTTGTGCTTGCGAGACAGAATCCGCATATTCCAAGAGAGGCGGACAGCAGTGGCCATTTGGAGGAATCATTTAGCGTGTAATTCGTTGTGAAAATTGTGTAGAATTTAACAATGAACAACATGAGCGCTATGAAGTGTGACCAAACATTGATGCTTTCGTTGCAGTTTGGTAGAAATGCACTGTGGAGACATTCAGTTGCATTTAGGTTTGGTCTTCGATAACCAGTTATGACGTATGGAATTCGAAATTGAGGTATTATCTCATCTCTGTGCAAGCCAAATTTCTTATTTGGTATTGGTAGGCTATCATCTACTTTGGATTCATGTGTGTTTTCCTCAAAAACTGCGTCCGAGTCGTCATTGAATTTCTTTTCATTGTCATTGTCATCATTTCCAAATAAAATATTGCCCTTCGATGTCACTGTCATACCTGTATCAGTTTTTAGTGACATACCTGTGTCAGTCATACCTGTATCAGCTATCTATGAATTATTTTTTCTTGAATAACTTTCCACCAATAATCACATGCTTATTTTCGTTTAGCCTGAAAGACGAGACACACTGTGTTAACATGGAAAATTTGTAACCAAGAAATGGTCACATTGATCTTGGTCAATAGATAAAAACTGTCTATGTCAATAAAGTTCTTCTCTGTTGACTGACGTATAGGCTTTTTCAGGAAATATAATTCAAAAAGTATCATGTGAATCATATGTTCAGTTGGAAAAGTGAAAAGAAAAAGAAAACACTCATTCAATTGTTGATTTTATGAACATTGCTTTTACTTATATTCACAGGCAGGTGGTGAATGCATCATAAAAATTATATTCCTTATTCTTTGTTTTGGTTGTCAGGTTTCTAAACTGGACATCCGTTATGTCGTTTCAATTTTTATATGAGTTTTTTTAACAATGTTTTGACGTCATCACAGAGCACCATTGTCAAATGTTTGGAAAAGCAATTAAAATTATGTCGAATATCTCAGGGGAAAGTAGATTGAACTGTCTATGTCAATAAAGTTCTTCTCTGTTGACTGACGTATAGGCTTTTTCAGGAAATATAACTCAAAAAGTATCATGTAAATCATATGTTCAGTTGGAAAAGTGAAAAGAAAAACACTCATTTAATTGTTGATTTTATGAACATTACTTTTACTTGTATTCACAGACAAGTGGTGAATGCATCATCAAAATCATATTCCATATTCTTTGTTTTGGTGGTCAGGTTTCTAAATTGGAAATCCGTTATGTTTCAATTTTTATATGAGTTATTCTTGAACAATGTTTTGACGTCATCACAGAGCACCATTGTCAAATGTTTAGAAAAGCAATTAAAATTATGTCGAATATCTTAGGGGAAAGTAGATTGAACTGTCTATGTCAATAAAGTTTTGTTTATCAACCATTTGTTTATCAACGTTTAACAACAAACAGTCCGATTCAATTTCCGACACATGTTTACTTCATCTTCACGCCTTTGTTGGCACGACCGGAGGCCGACGACACTTGTTTCTTTTCAATTTTTGTTTCTTGTTTACTGGATGATGTATGAAATAAATTGTTCCGTTGAAGATGCTGAACAGCTTTTGAGCCTGCCCGGAAAAGATGATGTTTTACATCAACAGCTAAATCGAAGGAAATTTATGAACTTTTTGTTTTTCTGCAAACAATGAATTTTTGGAATTTGATTAAGTAACAGGCAAGGACTAAAGAAAGATGAGTAATACACATTCAAATACAATTTGTTTACTTTAAACGATTTACTTCTTTGTTTGTGTGTGACGTTTTTAAGTGCAACTTTTATGGCAAATCCAACATAACACCACAAACATCAACGTCAGTAAAAATTGTTGGTTTTTTTAATCAATTGACCAGTGAATTTGATTTAAGCTCGTGGTCTGAAGTTGTATTGAAGCACCTGCTAACAAAACCTACCTTAGATATTTCCAACGTATTCCAAACTGTGAATTTTAGTTCATTTTTATGGTACCCTGTTTAAAATCGAATCATGTCAATGTTTTATTTTATTTTTTTTACTATCAATTCAAATAAGAAAAACTAAGTTAATCCTTGAAATTGTAGATTTGGAAATTTTTTAACTTAATTACAGTTTTATGAAGTTCATCACTTTCAGGAAGTCTGTTTTTAAATGTTAGACTTTTTTGTTAGAAATTACTGTGCTCGTTGGATTATTCTACAAAGTTTTTGTCGTTTTCGTGCCCAGCATAGTTATGGTAGTGCAAATGATAATGATTAAAATACAGAAAAACAACGATCTATGTTTAAACTTTTAAATTGATTTAAACAACTTGTTGCTTTTACGAGTGGTTCCTGCAAACTTTTGTACTAAATAATTCATGCTTTTTCTCAGGAACACAAGGTATTGAAGATACCACTATCAGTCTCTTAATCGAATTGACTTCTTATAAAAAGATGAATGAACAAGGTTGTTTGTGGATATGAGGAGAAACAGCTCCTCCGTCGCTGTCAAATATCGTTACGTTTTTATTTCGTTAGCATTCATGATAACATTACCTCAACTAACTATCAAACACAAATATACATATGTAAAAACAGTAACAGGGCAATGCGCTAAATCATACCGTGATTAGAAGCATAGCATGCTGATTAAGTTCCTGAATGAAGCGAAGCGATGAAATCGATTTAAACTGGTGCACTGCTATATACAACGCCTAGTTTGTTTTACTTCTATGCAAGATACAAGACAACTGTAAGATGCTTCCTGTCCAAGTTTTTATTTTTTCTCAATAAAGAGTTCAATATGTATTGCACCTTTTCTTCAATATGTTTGCATCAACCTGCAAACATCTGGCTTTCTTTCTGCTCACTTCTATCTATAGTTTCAAAGCACGCACCTGTTCTTCACTTCCATCAAACAAGTCTCATTTAGTTTACATTCTTCTGCACTAATTCAACAGAGAATTAAGCTTTTTCACATCATGAATATTTTAGCTTTTCGAATCAACGGGGAATAAACATAAATTGGAACTTTAAATAGTATTAATCTTTGAATTGTACCACTGTACTAGTAAAGTTTCTTAATCGTGCAGAGCCTTTACTAGTAAGTTTCTTATAAACGGGTTTCTTATAAAAAAAATTCGTGCAATGACTGTGTTTCTTTTGTGTCTTTCTGACATCTTGTTTCATGTGAGCACAGTTCACTACAATTCAATCAGTACGTTTTTCGAGAAACATTAATCGTGTTTTAAAACCCATGATTGAACTTAAGATCTTAATCGAATTATTATTATCATGAACTACGTGGCAAGTCCATAACATTACAAGCCAGCTGATCTTTTCCTTTTTTTAATCAAAAACTTTTGTTTTGATATTATAATATTTTTTTTTCAATTTGAATGTACTCAACGCCCTTACTGGGCATGTAGTTTACAATATTAAGAATATGTAAATAACTTAAATGTGAAATATAACATAATACAATATAATACAACAAAGAATAAAACAAAATTTAACAGCTTCGATTTAATTTACCACACGTAATAATTTGTTTAGATAGTGTAATATGAATTTGAAATATTTTATTTTATATTGTATGAAGATTTTGACACTAATGACTATAAGGCACATTGAAACGTCATGTGCTTCTGGTGCTTCTCGACAAAATATAAAAATTTTTGAAAAGTTTCTCGTGATTTCTTCACGAAGTCCGCTTCAGATCACTCGCTGAGGCTGGGCACAATCTGCTCTGGCACCCAGCCCAGGGTAAGCACAATCGTTTTGCCAATGTACACTACTTAAATGCGTATTTTTTGTAGTGTGGTGTTGTTCGGTACAAAAATTAAATTACATCCCATTTTGGATTCAAAGAGAAGCATTTAATTTCTTGCTTACATGTGAAAAATTGTCAATGACAATGAATAAAATCAAATTTGCAATTACTATTATTACTGCCAGTGCTAGCCTGCATTCATTCAACTAAATTCTTTTGAAAGGAAGTTAATCATCTTGCAATTTTGCAGCCATGACATTTAAAAAGATTGTTTATTTAATATGCGCACTCATATTTATAAGTAGAAACCGCTGATCCGCAGCGCCGCAGAATGAATAATTGGTGAACGGAGCGGCGCCAGCGGAGCTTCTAAATTGCCGATTTTTGGAGCGGCGGGATTTTCTTCTTCTTTGATGTCGTCGTGTGATTGGCAGTTTTTTTTAGGAAATGGGAAGGGCTGTTTATTTTTACCTCTGCGCAGGACCATGCTAAGTGCATTCTTTAATGGCGGATCACAAATGTAATGTAATGAAGCTGCTACTTGTGCACAGCTCAAAAATGTGAAGAGATACTGAAGAAAAGACCAGGGTTTTCCTGCTTACTATTCCAAGAAGGTTTATTGCTTTTTACTGTTGATCATAAATTTTGTTCAAAATTCACCTTTTACTTGTATTTGATTTCGCACGAAAATTACACGCAAAATAAATAAAATAGGCCTGCTGATGATCCGACTTGAAAAGGAAGTTTTTTAGGCCTGTCTGTGCGCCTGACGTTTTCCCAATCGATTCTTTGTCTCACACAAATTTTGTTCATGAAATCAATATAGTGCGAAACGCCAGTATGGAAAGTATGGCAGTTTTCGACGAGTTCTCCGGCAGTCGGGTGGGCGAGAACACTCTAATTTTATTCATCATGCCCATTGGCATTGTGCTATTGAAATTCTCGGGTGCGCAAGTGCCATACTTTCCAAACTGGGCGAAATGGAGAACACAAAAAGGTGTGCTTTGCTGTGTTTAGTACCCAATTACCCACAGTATTATTTATGTGGTCAGAAATTTCAAAAAGTTTTTAAGTAATGATCTGATTGATGATATTGATTGATTGTCTTTTAAGTGGTTTTATTAACACACCAAACAAGATAAAAAACAACAGGGTAGACTATTAAAATTAGACAATTAATTTGGAGAAAAATTCTTTATGTATACCCAAGATCTTGACAAAAACTGCCTTGAAGTATACTAGTCAACTAACTGAGATAAAGCAAGATCAGTTCAAGCCAAATGGGAATTTGATCCCTTTCTTAGTGGTCATCATAAGATATAATTCAAATGAACTCCTCCTTCAGAGGCACAAGTTACAAGTTAAATTACATATAAAATACTAAATGTAGCTTTCTAAACTACTTACAAAATCAAAATTGATAATTTGTAATCTTGCAGTGATAGTGAGCTAATCCATCGCTTTGTTCAGCTATTTTTTAAAGCCTCCATTAGTGAGTTAAGAAGCTTTCCAGTGTTGGGATTTTCCCCAGTGTCATATGACGCTTGGCAACACTCCATCAAATAGTAATATATATAGGAAGGTCATCATCTTCCACAGTAAAATGCATCTGAACCATGAAGAACTCAAGATCAAAGAAGGTAATGAAGCTATGCCCTGGCAGGTGATAGAAATATTCAATTTAGGTGAAGACAAATATGCCATTCCTGGCATAAAATAGTCAGCTCAATCATTGATAAACGTCTACCAATTAATTAAACGTCTATTATCTTTTTTGTTTATGCTATAATTATACAACAAACAATCTTCCATTGTCTTTTGCCTCTTTCTGTGCTAGAATTTTGCTTCTTTTCTCAAATAGGACTTCCAATTTATCTTGGTACTGCTGTAACTGTATTCAAAGAAATGAGGCACAAAGCCAATTTTGAAAATTATAAATAAATTGTAATTCAAATATTAAGGGCTAAAAATACACACATAATATATCAATATGTCTCTTGGTTGAAATTAATATAAATTTTTAATACAATAGCTAGCTACAGGTTAGCATGACAGGGGGAATTGTCTGCCCCAAAAAATAGAACAATTTAAACATGGAAGAAAGCTGAAAAGTGACCTGGAGCAGTTGGTCTGATATATGATTCACACCAACTGAAAGCTTCAGTGCCACCCTGGCAATGAAAATTTTCACTCCAATAGAATATGGTAACAATTGATTATATCCTTCTTGTCCTTGTATGTCTGTTGGTGCTCATGAAGCCCACTTTTCTCCACTCTCTGCCTCATCAGGTTTAAGCCTACTCCTCAGTCTGTAGCTTCGACTACACACCCTCCTTGCTACTTGTTGGAGCAGAACATTAGTGCTAACAATGAGTTTATGGCAGAACTGTCATCCAGGCCTGTACCTTTGAGGCGTGCGATCGCACACGCACGCCTTGTCGCAGGCTTAAATTTTTTAAGGTGTGCTTTTAATCGCACGTGCAAAGCTATATTCAGAGCGCTAGTTCCCTGTTAAAATTCCGACGTTTTATGAAAAATAGTCTTTGAAAAACTGAAAACTATAACAGCAATCCTTGTAAAAAATGCAACAGATTGAAAAAAATGGACGACAACGTACAGACAAAGAACAAGAAAACAAAAAAAACTGGACGAAGACAGCAACCTTGACAGTGACAGCATGTTTGATGATTGCTAAAAGTGTAATATGGTAGTTAGCCTGCGTGCAGACTCAAACTGTTCCTTGGCAACAGTTTGAGGCTATGCGTAGGATATATGATGGTGTAATATCGATTTTTAACCTCACTGTTAATTCGTTTGACTCAGAGACTCTGGTATTAAACTTAAATGCAACAAAGCTGTCTCCCACATAGTTCACACTACTCCGTTTTCGCCTGAAAACGCATCTATTTTGCTCCGTTTTTGGCATTGCCTTCAATTATTCCATTATGAGAATGGAGCATTTTAAAAACGCCGATGGAAATGAAGCCAAATGAAAACGGGTCGTTTTGAAAATGGATCATTTCCAGGTGAAAACCAAAAACATTTGAAAACGCTTTCCTTTTCAGAGAGAGACCGATAGAAATGTTTTTGTGAAGAAAATGCGAAGAAAATGCACAGCGTTTCCAATCGTTTTCACTTAAAAACGGAGCAGTGTGAACGGGGATATAAACAAGCTTTGTTTTCAGAAACAAAAACGGATTAAAATGAAAACAGAATGGAGCTCGGAGTGGAGTGCACGAGACCTGAAATAAGAATTCATTTTCAGCCTAAAATTGTTATCGCACGCCTAAAATCGCCAAGGCGTGTGAATTGTCGCACGCCCACTAAAATTTATATTACAGGCCAAGATCAATTCCAACTTGTGGATGCCGCACATATATTGCTCCTGGAGACTCCCGCCCCTGGAAGTATAGGATTTGCGATATGGCTGTGGTTCATATTAGTATATTCATGGCTGTACAAGCTGGTCATACAAGCGTGCAGTCACCAGTTCTCTTGCTCTTACTTGAAGTTGGAATAACAATCTGCGCCCCTCCTCCTTTAAGTGTGCATACTATTTGGTCTGCATGCAAACCACTTCCGCCCTCAAAGACATGAGTTTTGGATTCCTGTTAGACTTTCAGGTCAGGAGCAGATTGTTAGTGTTGCTCACACAGCCGTAGTCTCTGCTCAATGAGCCAGTGGCGAGTACTTAAGGGTCCTAGGGATCTCAGGGGCCCTAGGGTCTCAGGGTCCGGTTTTTACAACATGCCAGTGGCGAGACAGCCACCAGTTTAACCGTAACACTGGTAGGGAGGCTATGCGGTTTCTATCACTTGTCCAAGATGAATCCTAGGCTAGTGGAGGGAAAGAGATACCTTAATTCTCCATTCTAGAATAGCTTCTTGCAAGATATGCTCTAGCCACTTCCCAAAATTGAAAGTAGAGTAAACCATTATCTAAAAATACGGTATTCAAAAAATTAGAATTTGTATTTTCTAAACATGTTAACCAAACTGCCACCAAATTATTTATTTATTTATTCTCTTAAGTTCATTCATTAAATAATTTAGATGCAAGTTCTGTTTACATTCAGATGCTGTAGAGTCAAGCTAAATACTTTCATTTCAATATTTCTACAATTTATTATATATCTGTGTCCCCAAAAAAATTTGAGGTGTTTGCTAAACTATTAAGCCAAGAAATTCTGCGCAAATTGCCAAAAAATTTGAGCATCATGTTAAGAAGAGCTTATATTAGTTTTTAAAATTTATTTAGTTAAAATTGGTTGATTCATTTCAAAGTTATTATCGATTTTGTTGAAGTGCTAACTGACAAACACCTCAACTCTTTTTGGGACACTCGGTATATGCCTTTTAAATCCATGG
>JAYJMH010064936.1:0-11793 GCA_036873815.1 Phacellophora camtschatica | reverse complement strand
GAATAAAATGGACGACAACGCACAGAAAAAGAACAAGAAAAGAAACAAATTGGATGAAGAAATAACAATTGAAGAAGTGTTCAATGATTTTTAAAAGTGTAATATGATATGAAGATCGATTTTTAACCACAATGTTAATTTGCAAATTGCTGCATGCCCACTAAGATTCATATGTACAGGCCTGAAAGAGTGATAAAAAATCTCTTCTCCGCACCGGATATATCCAGCCTGGGTTCCACCAAATGCATTCTGACCAAGCAACCATGCTTTTTATAACAAAAAAAATGTAAAACAAACAAATCTATAAGTTTTTATATTTTTGACAAAAACTATAGCTTTTTCAATCTCCCTGGTGGCAAATTAGAAAATACTTTTAGGGAAGTCACAGTCTTTAATATTCAAATGCCTTAAATGTTCTTGAGATATTTCAACAGTTTTTAATATTTTTTTTTCATCATCTTATTTTAATTTAAACTTTTTGTAGCTTCTAAATTTTTACAAAAAGAAACTAATCTATTTTGAATACAATATAACAGTTGTAATAAATGTCTTTTGTGATCACTACATCAGGTGAGTACGAGAGGTTTTGGCAGAGGTTCAAATCAGTTTGTGTCTTGGTGGTATAGCCATATAATTAAAAAAATATCGGGATTATTTATTTTTTACTGACCAACTGGGAATTTTTTACCTAGTTTAGCACTAACCAAACATATTTGTGTCACTCATCTATCCACCTATATTTAACTTAGCTAAAATAGAAAGCTTTTCAGAGCATGCAGTATCATCATATAATAATATTTGGAAATTATTGTTTATTTATTTTGTTCCATTGTTCGTTTTATTCGTATTTTAATTTTTATCATCTTGGTGATGTTATGTTGATGGATGACACATTTTTAATTATTTATTATTATACTCTACTGACTACAAAACGATGCATGCACGAGACGACTGCTGATTGCCTGATTGATTGATGGTGCTGGGTGGTGACAGAGAGAAGAACAGAGACACCACCACACCAGTCACGCATTTCATTTCTTCCTCCTCCTCATCTCTCTATATATTTACCAACAAACATACCATCATGCTATTTATGTATGATAATATGTAATATGCATTTTAAATATAAGAACCAAACTTCTTTTGAAAGCCAATTACCATTTTCTTGCCGTTCTTCTTTTAGACCTTCCAAGAACTTCTTTCTGTTCAAAATGGCGGGTAGATTTTCTGCAAATTCATGATCTCGTTTTCAAATTATGCCTCATTTTCAACAACAAAAAATTTTGAAATTTGCAACCATTGAACTATAAATGTTTGCAACTAGCAAAACAAAGGAAAACAAAAACAAAAATATTCACACAGAGCATACAGTGTCTCAAAATAATTAAAATTGTATCTAAAAAAAAACAAATTTATCTTTATACAAAAAACAGATTGTTATTAAAATATTATATTGCTATTGCGTTTTATTGCAAAAAACATCGAGCTAGCAAATAGTCGTGGTCAAAATCTAAAAATGATCGTGGGTCAAATCAACTTTGTTCCCAAAGATATTTTGAAAGAAAATCCTCTGGATACCGAAACTTAATCGTCGTAGTTACGAAAGGCTATCATAAAAACGACTCATAAAAATTAAGGAAAATTTCTGAACTTGGATTTACCACCTATTGTAATTTGAACTTTCACGAATGGCAAATTCGATTCAACATTCAACATTCAGCAGAAGATTCGAATAACAAAATCCGGTTTGAAATAGTAGACTAATTTTAGGTAATCCCGAAAAGTATGGATGTGGGTACGCGGTACCAGGGGTATATCTTTCTAGGAACAAAATTGTAGTAATATTCATGATTGGTGAGTGTTAGCTCGTCTTTCAGCAATTCTTTGTGTTACAAAGGAGGCTATGATGTCATCTCTACCATCGTCATTTTGTTTGATGAATTCATGTTCCTGGAATAAAAATCAAACATAATCACAATACAATACAATACAATACAATACAATACAATACAATACAATACAATACAATACAATACAATATAATGATCACTATATTTTATTCAAAACGTTTGCATACGAATAATGATTTTAGGCACTTTCTATACACTATATCAAATAGTTTTATTCCATTTTAAAACCCTTTACATATCGTTTCAGTAGCCACTGAAGCAGTTTCAACGTAATGAAGGCGTAAGCGTGGCGAAGTATTAATCAACTAAACTAAAATTACGGTTCTGCGCGAACAATTTAACACCTTAGGGTACTTTAAAAATTTAAATATCTTCTTATCTTTCAGTTGATTTTGACAAAAATTCTAACACAGCCCTAAAATATTTATGTCTATGACTTTAGCTACAAAATGTTCATTCAATAAATTAAAAAATCGAAGAAATAAACTTTGGGTTTGAATTTGCGCGAAACAAAGAAATTAAAAACTGCCTTTTTCAGAAGTTTTTAAAATTATTAAAATACTGTTAAATCGAACAAAAATTAAAAATTAAAACATTGATGAATAGCGTTGACATTCGCTATCCCAAATTATTGCAGGAAATTGAAATCTGTTCGAGAAAGAAAAAGTTCGAATTAGTTAATATGTAGAATTTCACGAGAAAGCTTAGCGAGGGAATGTGGAAATATTTTCGAAATGGCAAAATTCGAGATAACGTAAAATCGATATAGTTAGGGATGTCAACCGTATTCATCAATTCACAAATGTTAAAGATAATGATACAAATAAAAAGCAGTTAACAGATTGATTCTTACCATGAGTTGTTCTGGCTTAGGACGAGCTTGTGATGATTTACTCAAGCTAAAATATAAAAATAAACCAATGTGTAAATTTTCATTCATTGTTTTATTTTCAAAAAGAAATTTCAAAATTTAAGCAAAAATACTTACCATCTCGAAACAAAATCAACAAATTCAAGTCCAAAATATTCAGTCGGCAGTCGAGGTGGTTCCTAAAATAAAATAAAATAATTAAATTTAAACAAAATCAAAAGCCAGGAAAAAACATAAAAATAGTTTCCATAGTAAAATATATTCAAATATATTCAACATATACAAACAAAGTTGTTTACAAAACGTTTAGCAAAAATATAAAAAAAGAGAAATAATGTAAAACGAAAACGAGGTTAAGGAGATTAATCCATGAATGAAAATTTAAATCAATCAGCTGATTTTCTTGAAATTTGATGCCAAATGCAATTAAAAATTGAACTCAAAAATATAAGGAAAAAAGCAATTTAACAAAAAGAGGAGAAAAATTAAAATGCAGAAAGTCAAAGCAAAAAGAAAATAATATGTAAAAATAAAAACAAAACTTTAAAAAATTTAGCGAGAAAATACATTGAAAAAGCGCAAGATTACTATTACCTCATGTACAATACATTGTAGCAATTCGATTGGCTGCAAGATAAATACATTTCGTTATTTCTGAATTTTGACTAAAATTTCCCAAAATATTTTGATATTAGTTCCTTAAAATTATAACTAGAACTCTTTGATGACTTTTTGATAATAGTTATTCTATGATGGAGAATTGAGGCACCTCCTTCCCTTCATTAGTCTGAGATTTACCTTAGGCAAGTGATGGAAATCCCATATCCACCGGTCTCGATGGTCGGACTGGCGTTGGATGGTCGGCGCTCTCGCATATCGCACCATCATGATAATAAATAGAAGTCAGAAATTTTATGTAAAAATCTATCAATTTTCAATAGGGTCATAAAAACAAAGAAGAAAGTTAAACAAAATTATTTTTAAAAACGACTTTTCTAAGAGTAATAAATTTTAGGACGATGAATTCAAAAAAGGACAGAACATACTCGCAAGTCATCTCCTTGTCTGGAGGAGTCCTAAAAATAAATAAAACATAGTCTAAATATTTGCAAGCCAAGCAATGAGTAACAGAACAAGCTTGATTTAAATTTATTTAATCATGATCTTTCATACTGCACCCATTAATTTAAAGTCTTAATTTTACTGGACCAATAAATTAAGTTATTTTCCGTTATTTACAAATATTTCAAATATTCACAAAATCATCAGAAATATGTTCATAAATCTTATTATTAATTGTTACTTACAGAAGGATATGGAAATCTTCCTGTTGCCATCTGTTGAAAAAAAATTCGGTTTTGAAATGCAGAAGTTTACTTTATAGACTGAAAAAATTATAGACTGAATATTGAAGAATACAACAAGATGTCATGATTTTTAATCTTGAAATAAAATACAAATTATGTTTGTATTTCGCTGCTTCCGTTTCTTCCTGATTTGATTTTATGTTGATGTAAGGATTTAAAGGGAGAATAAAAGTTTGAATTTTCTGACGTTCAGCGTTTAGCGAATCTTCTAACATTTGGACCCTCACCCTCCATGTCGGCATTCACCCAAACTTTACAAAAAACATTTCGGCATCTAGGGCCTACGTTTCTTCTTCTGGAAACCAGATCTAAAGAAGGACAGGTAAAAGCGAAAATACGCAAAAGATATGTCTTCGAATTTTTCCTTCTGTCGTACAAATTAACGCCTATGTCCCTGACCCCTCCTTCCTAAGCTTCAAATAACCTCAAAAGAGCATTTCAGTCATCCGTAAAACCTCCGTAAAACGAATATTATTGTTTGTGCTCGTAATTTTTAAAAATAAATTACCTCCACTAATGACAAACCCAAACTCCAGACATCTGAATGTATACCATATTCATCTCCACGAATCCTCTCTGGCTGCAAAAAAAATTATTTTATAAAATATAGACCTTTGCATTCTTCAAAAAACTGTACGACCCTACGTGAACGTATATTTTCGAGAAGTGAAGGAATTTCAAAGCACGAAATCAGTCTTTAGCTAACTAAATTCAAAATAAAACTAATGAAACATGGCAAGAGGTGATCAATATATCGTCAATAGTTACAGATAAGTTTTAGTTTATTGTAGAAAAAACAACGCTGAGAAAAGATAAAAAGTTAAAAAAAAAAGTATAAAGAAAATATCCTTTTTTAATAATAAAACTTACAGCCATGTACGCATTTGTACCAACATATGTTTTCGCGATTGAATTCACCAACTACATAAAAAAATATATCAAAATTCGTCATGCAGTCATCATACTTAGTACCTTGGATCAACAACAACAAAAAAATAAAAACAAAAGTACATTTTCTGATGTATAAACTTGATGCTTTGACATATGAACAAGAGTGTATATTTTGACATATAAAATATAAATTTCTGACAAATTAACTTCAGGTGAAAAAAAAATCAAATATTTACCTGTATGCTAACACCAAAATCACAAATTTTCACTTTTCCACTTGTATTTACTAACATATTTGATGGCTTCACATCTGTCAGAGTTGCAAAAAATATTTATATAAAAACTTTCTATAATTAACATTTTTCTCACCTCACATCCGTCGACCAACAGGTTTACTTACTAAATGTTTGCAATAGTTTGTTTGGTTGCACCATAAAGAAAAATATTCCTTTTCAAAAAAAAAAATTATAACGAAATAGAAGATTTTTAAACACTAAAGTTTCTTAGTTTAATCTAAATTTTCTTAGATGAACTAAAGCAGAACATCAAACAATCAAATACTGTAAGTGTCCAATTTAGCGCCGCACCCGAATAAGCGCCGCACCCGAATAAGCGCCGCATCCGAATAATCGCTGCATGGCACGTTCGTTTCTGTAGAGTTTAAGATGCTCTATAAAGTAAAGCATGCATGTGTAATTCAATGCAATATCGTGTATATTTTATTAACCTGCGTGGAAATTATTAGGACAAGCACCGCTTCCGAGAAGGCTCCACATCGGGTATTTACAGCAGTACAAAATGAATATTCTGAATTTCGCAGGTTCCATAATATATATGAGTAATATAGATGAAACCTATAAGTAAACTCACCTCGATGCATGACTTTTAAGTTCCAAAGGTATTGCAGTCCTTTTACAACCTTGAAAAGTTAAATTAAGTATAACAATTAAATGAAATGAATTAGCAATTGATTGAATGCTTTATGTCTTTGATTTTAATGCTGATAGTAACATAGTTAATAATAAAAATAAAGTCAACAACAATAATAACAGTGTTGAAAAAATACTTACAGAAATTGATATTCTTGCTAAGACTATTTCAGGAATAATACCATAATTATCCAAAGATCCTCCTTCACATAAAGTAGAAGAATATTAAATTTTGACAATAACATGGTAAATATATTCTTTAACATCAGGAGAACACTAACGATAAGAAACAGAGGGAGTAGAAAAAAGATTGCGGTTTCAAACATGACAATGCGATTTGTCACTGTAAAGAATAAATTTCAACAACTTTAATGCAGCCGATAAAGTACCTCTAGCACATTCAACAAGTAGTTGAAGACCGAAAACGATGGTAAAAAATTGTAGATAAAATTTAGGGCGTTGCTGAAGTTGAAGACCACATTAAAGTGCCTTCGAAGCGATACGGCGAAGAAAAGAGAGAGAGATAAGAGACTATCCAAATAAGATTGTTAAAATATGTTTTACAAAACTCACCGTCCATGTATTCAGTGCAAATTGAAATCCTAAGAAATATTAAAAAGATTCCTCAAATTTAAAAGCCTTTTAATTAAAAAAGAGAAATTGCTTCGCTATAATAATACTTCTACTTTAAAACATTATTTGAATTTTAAAAATTATTAAATTGAAAAATACATACTTCCTTTCAGTGAAAAACGCTCCATAAAAAGAAATGATGAATGCAGAACGACACTTAAAGAAAAAAAAAGCAATAAAATTATGATTTCCCTTTTTCTGTGATTATTCACAATTTAATTCTTTAAATAATAAAGTTATTTGCTTTCGTAGTTTAAAAATTAATTGCAGATTAAGTACAGTGTGGATTCACGGAAGGAATGGAAACCACTAATTATGATGTTAAACACTAATTACCATGTCAACGAGACAGAAAATCTTATTCACACATGTCAACATCGAGAAGCATGGAAAAGCATGACCGTCAACGCGCATGATCGTCAACGCGCTAGAGCAGGAAACATACAGAAAAAGTACATTCTTCAATATATAATAGTTAAAGTTCTTCGATTAACAAAAGTGTAGATTTT
This sequence comes from Phacellophora camtschatica, assembly GCA_036873815.1. Classification (NCBI taxonomy): domain Eukaryota; kingdom Metazoa; phylum Cnidaria; class Scyphozoa; order Semaeostomeae; family Ulmaridae; genus Phacellophora; species Phacellophora camtschatica. The sequence goes on along the minus strand of JAYJMH010064936.1, from coordinate 4,683 downwards.
ATACCTGAAAAAGAATATCCAATTCTGAAATAATTTGTTTCTGGACATCAATTGATACATCAAGTGGAATAACCTGAAATCGAATAACAAACAAACGTTTATTAATTTCACGATCCATTAACGTTTTCTTCTTGAATTATTCAATTAATTTTGAACAGAAGTTTAATCAATTAATTCTCACTTTATCTTCGAGGCGTTATTTCCAAACATCATTGATATTAAGTATGACATATAGCATACATTTAATTTCATTCACTCATTAAAATGATTAGCTACTAAATTAGGAATGTCAGTTTTGTAAATTAAAACTTAATACAGTGATTAATACAGAGAAAAGAAAATCTTAATGGAGAGATCACACCTTTTCACACCTTTTGATCACACCTTTTGGTCTTAATGTAAGGAGTGTTGCCACCTTCTAGGGCAAGTTAAAATCTTGGAAATAAACAAAAACTCAGCCATAACATATCATAATAAAGTGAAAAGAAAATTAAAACAATAGAATTAATTTCGTAACTTACTTTTGTTGCCATCACTCTCTGTGTTGGTAAATGAATGCATCTAAACAAATAATCAAAATTTCAGCAAAATTCAACAAAACTTTATAATTAACTGCTTCAATCCTCAGTGCAACACTTAATTGTTCGTATTAATAGCTCTTAAGTAAGCAATGACGAAACTTTAAGAGCATTTTGATAGAACTATAATGTTATCACAAACTCGCTTTAATTAAATGTGATAAAAAATATGCCAGTAATACCAAACCTATAAACTGTTCCAGCATTCCCAAATCCCATGAGGTCCAAATACTGAATATCTTGCTGATATATCTAGAAACGATTTATTATTTAAAATTTTTACCTATATACTAAAAAACTAATCAAAAATTCTTAACATCATTTTCCTTTCTTAATATCAATAAAATTTCTAAACTTTAAAAAATTGTAATTATACTATGATCAAATTGAACATTTTGATTCCAGACTTTCATATCTAATTTTTAGATTTATTATAAAAAAATTAAAGCTGAATCACGTTTTCGTTACAATTTCGTAAAAATTAGAAAAATTATCAACACAGAATAATTCGAAAAATATCAAAATGATTCGAATGTGCAAAAAAAGAATAAAATTTCCACCAAACCTGTCCACTGGAAAGGATGTTTTGAATGTCTCCAGGTTGTTTTCTCCTGCAACAATATTACCATTATTATAATAAGAAATAAGAATAACTATTACTGACAATAATTTAAAAGTTTCATCAACGTGCCAACGCTCAAAGTCCATGAGACTACAAATCTCATTGTGCATGAAACGACGTCCGAAGGGCAAGCTTAGAGTTCAGAATATCATCCATTCATCTGCAAACGCGTTTGCCTGTCCAAAACGTGAAATTAGATTGCGCTAATTCTCGAGTTTTCAAGATAAATTGAGACATCTATTTTCAGTCCATATTTTGACATTACAAGAATCTACTTACTTTAATGGAGCTTTTTCAATTCAAAATTCGAAACAATTCTCTGATAAAACTCCCCATCTCGATGTAGGAGCAAGAAAGTTGTTTCCATGTCAAAACGTGGATTTGAAATAATTGGCAGGGCTTTTTAATTTCCAGTTTTGGATATGAAAATGTGATCGCAGATGATCTCTCTAACTCAAAATTTTGCAAATGATATCTCTATTGGATGGTATCTCTACCTCTAAATTTGTCATTCGGACATCGTTTATAGTACCATTTAAAACTGCTAGCCTTGCATCACAAACTACATCATCCTTAAAAAAGTCAAACCTACATGCCATATTTATCATCAAGCTATTCCTTTCTGATTAACTGTAAATAACTAAAAACAAACGATAGACGAACCCGCTAGATCCTTCACCACTTCCTTGTCTATTTTCTTGAGGGGTTGGACTTGCACCGACATCAACCTTCAAAATATTTTTTTTTAATATTAAAAATATAAACATTAAAAAATTCCATACCACGCGTAAGTTCGTAAATTAACTTAAAAAGTGTCATAATTTTCATTGATCAAAATTTTGTTGATCAAAATGATTTTCATTGATCAAAATAAAACGACAAAAACATCGCGAGTCTGTATTAATTTCTTAGTAATTCCCACATTTTTTATTTGTAGACTGTAGTACGTATAACATTATTTTTTGTTTACATTTTAATTTCTCCCTCTCATGCCTTGATATATTTTTGCTAAACACGCAAATCTTGGGGTGTCACGTGCAAAGCAAGCTAATTTAAAGCAACCTAATTCAATATAAATTATTATAAATTTCTGCTCATATTTACCTCCTGAAAATAAGACATTTTGAGTTGCTTGTCAATGGATCACATGTCCCTTCCCAGGATAAAAGGGTTAACTGCCCATTAAGCTGTGTTTTTCCGGGGTTGTATTGTATGGTCATATAGAATACATCATTATTATATTTCTAACTTAATTGTTTTAAATATTTGCAGATAAATTGTTTTAATGTATGCATTGTTTAATAAAATTACTAGTTTTTTGATAAAATAACTTGATTTAAAATTCATACTCACAGTTAATCCTAGCATATTTCTTCTTCCTGATGATCTGCTAACTAGAAGAGCATGCATGAGCAAAATTAGTCACTCAAAAAACACAGATATTAAAACAACATGGTTACGGTGAAGCGACAGGGTTACGGTGAAACGACAGGGTGACGGTGAAACGACAGGGTTACGGTGAAACGACAGGGTTACAGTGAAACAACAGGATTACAGTGAAACGACAGGGTTACGGTGAAACGACAGGGTTACGGTGAAACGACAGGGTTAAGGTGAAACGACAGGGTTACGGTGAAACGACAGGGTTACGGTGAAACAACAGGATTACGGTGAAACGACAGGGTTAAGGTGAAACAATAGGGTTACGATGAAACGGGGGGCTCTTTCACCACTGGCTCAGTGGACAGAGACTTTGCTAAGAATCCCTAACGATATGCTCCTGATCTGAAAATCTAACAGGAAGGCAAGACTCAAGTCTTTCATGGCGGAAATGACTTGTATGTAGACCAAGCGGCCCAGTAACAAGGTGCCGGCTACACCTAAAGGAGGAGGAGTGTAGCTTGCCATCCCAGCTTCAAGTCAATGCCAAGAAGACAAAGGTGATGGCCTCCAACAGTGAGAACAAAAGTGTAACCACCACTGACGGGACAGTTCTGGAAGTGGATGAAGACCTAAAACACCTTGTTGCATGGGTAGCATCAACTGAGCAAGATTTGAATATCAAGGAGACCTTTTGCATGGCATAAAGAAAGTGTGGAAATCAGGGATCCGTTTGCAGCAGCAATCATCTAGACAATGCGGTTGTATGGGTCTTATAGTTTATAATAACTAATAATCGAATGATTAATTAATTAATTAAGTGAATTTTTTAATGTGCTATAATTAATAAATAGTGCAATATCTATAGATGGGAGATAATGTAATTAATCTTATATCCCTCTTATATATAAATCTGCAAATACCTCTTGGGTAAATAAGCAACGGTAGTATTCCAATGCCATTGCAAGCTCTCTGTGAATTCATCCAATGGTGCTGTGAGAATAACTCATATATAGTGAACATAAATTAATTTAGCAATAACTAAATAAAATATAATCTGGCAATAACAATACAACTTTAACTATTATATGCTTGTATGAAAATATCATGAATCGAAAAATCTGATTATCTCAGACAAATGCTGATTTCTAAGTTTCACTTTCCTTAAACAAATTCCAAACCAAAATAATTTAAAAAACAGGAATCTTCATTAAAAATATTCAGTTAAAATATCAGGAATATCAAAATAATGAATTAAAGAGTTGTTGGAACGCACCATCACATTATTAGAAGCCAAGAAAAATTTGGATACAAGTAAAACAAAACATTACCCCTTGAATCATTGCTTGCAGTTCATCATCACTTCTCACTGTTATTCTGTCACCTTCATCATCTTCATCTGATACATGAAAAAAAATTCAAACAAAAATTCAAAAACAAAGCAAAAATTATAAGTCACCATCTTGATAATAAGTGCAGTATTCAAAAGAGAAATAAAATCTTTCTTTTTCTTACATTTTTTCATTTCCTATGTTTTGTTTCTTACGTTTTTTCTTATTATTTCTTGCATTCTTTCGTCCCTTCTCTACATCTCGTTCTCTATTCTACGATTTCCTTTATTCGATTTTATCAAAACTAATTACAGCAAATGTCCATATCATAACAGGCAAACAATGAAAAATCTTTTGACTACCAACTACTGAATTTGTTTGCTTTTGCACAAATATTATAAATAAAAAAATGTCTTGACAGGATTTGCTTTTTGTAAAAACTTTATATCAAAATTTTACTGTAATATTCTCAGTTAAAATATAAACAAACGTACATTCAAAAGCAGTTGGAGAAACATTTGGCATCACTCTTTTCAAAACATCCTGAGAAAAAAATTAAACATACATATTACAAAAAGGTAGTTTTAATTGGTATAAATAGTTTTGATTATCACGATTTCGAAACGAAAACGAAACTGAAAGAAACGAAAAGAAAAGAAACAGCAAGAAACATATTCTTGTTCTTCGCTTCTTACTGTTTCGTTTCGTTTCGTTTCGTTTCGTTTCGTTTCGTTTCGTTTCGTTTCGTTTCGTTTCGTTTCGTTTCGTTTCG
>JAYJMH010064925.1:0-11794 GCA_036873815.1 Phacellophora camtschatica | reverse complement strand
ATATGATTGGAGGAATAGCTGTATCTATATTTAGATTGCCCAGTCTCCTGCTGTTTCGCCACTTTTATATCCGTTCAATTACTTTAATTCAGCAAAAGAATTTATAAGGTGTGTTATGTATTCTGGACTAAAGCAAGAAACTTACATAGAAACAAGAGTAATTCCTGACGAAGTCGTTGATTCCTGAGGAAAACAGTATTTTTCAGCATCTTAAAATATGTTGGTTTCAAAGCAACATTTGGTTTAAATGCTAAGAAAGACAAAACCTATATACAGATATTGATCCAGATTCTGGTTGGTTAGAAGAAGATGGCAGAATTTTGCCCATCTGGTATACATGCAGCCAATTTCCTGACGATTTAACTGACATAGAAGAAAGATCCACAAATGAAGGTAAGTGATTCGCTACAATAAACTTCTTTTTTGGGGGTGTGCTGAAATTTTTGATGGGGATACAATTTTTTGAATCATCCGCATGACATTCTTAATAAAAGACTAAAACAAAATATAAGTTTTGTTATTACATTGTAGAACATCAAACAGTTCCTTACGCAAGCTCCAGAGAAGAAAACTGTGCATCTGATGAAGATGAACCACCCGAGCACGTGAAAACAATGTAATCCCTTTCTTTCTTCCATTGTTCTCATATCGAAAATATCGCAGAAATGTAGAAAATATGTAGAAAAACCACCAGTGTGGATTTAGACCGCAATTTTGAAAAAAAACCGCCAGTTTCGAATTTGGTGTGTTTTATTGTATAGAATTCATTTTCAAAAGCTTGACCGGAAAGTATTTTCGATTTTTACAACCAGACCTGTCTACATTGCTAAAGAGCAAATAGCCAAAATTGAGCAAGAAATTAAAAACCTTCTTGACAAAAAAGTTCTTGTTGAGTATCAACAATTTTTCCAGTTCCTAAAAACGATAATAAAGTAGGGCTTATTTTAAATTTAAGATCTTTTAATGTCGAATATTCTCATTTTAAAATGGATACTATTCATACTGCTTTACAATTGGTAACAAGAGGCTGTTGGATGGCTTCTGTTGACCTCAAAGACGCTTATTACAGTGTTAAAATAAATGAAGCTTTCTAAAAGTATCTGAAATTTTCATACAAGGGTAAACTTTACAGATACAGTTTATCCAAATGGGCTTTCTATCTGTCCACGAAAATTTAATAAACTCCTGAAGCCCATATTATGCACTTTAAGAAGGAAAGGAAATGTTCTTTGTGCTTTTATTGAGGATTTATTCTTGATAGGAACCACCCTTGAAAAGTGCTGCTCTAATGTTTTAGAAACGATTCAGTTGCTTGATAAGTTGGGGTTTTGTGGTGCATCCTGAACAATCAGTATTTTCCCCCAAAAACAAATAACGCTTCTGGGATTTGATATAAATTCTAGTTCAACGAGGATAACTTTGACAAACGAAAAAGTTGAAAACATGCATTTCCAACCTGCTTGAAATGACTGTACCCACAATCCGGGAAGTGACACGAGGTATAGGATATATGGTATCCACATTTCCAGCTGTCAGATATGGTCAATCTCATTATCGGACCATATAAAATGATAAAATCAGGACACTGAAAATTTCACACGGAAATTTTGATTAAAAAATGTCTTTCTGTTCCATTTGTTCAGGAGCTAAACTGGTGGTTGGAAAACCTTCCAACTTCGTATAATTTGATTGCAGAAACAGTTGTTGATGTTACCATGAATTTCGATGCCTCTCTTCTTGGTTGGGGTGCAGTCATAGGATAATTTTCAACAGGGACATTGGACACCAGATGAAGCAAAGAATCATATAAATTTCCTTGAACTTTTGGCTGTTTATTTTGCTTTGAAATCAATTTCTCAACATATTGTTGGGAAAAATGTTAAATTAATGGCTGACAACACAACAGCAGTTGCTATGGTAAATAACATGGGCACTTGCCACAGTGATCCATGCAATTCCATTGCTTGTGACATCCGGTATTTTTGTGAGAGAATTTGGCTTAATGCAGCCCTTCTCCCAGGAAAACAAAACATTACTGCAGATATGGAATCTGGAAACGAGAATATAGACACGGAATGGATGCTAAATACAAAATTCCTGTTACCAGTTTTACAAGATATTCCATTCTATCGATCAATTGATTTATTTCCATCCAGATTGCACAAGCAATTTGAAGAATATGTATCATATCGACAAGACCCATATGCAAAGTATATTGATGCATTAACAATATCATGGACGCAGCTATACCTTTATTGTTTTCCCCCATTTAGCTGCATACTCAAGGTCATCAGAAGAATCATCCATGACAAGGTAAATAGAATTCTTGTGGTCCCAGACCGGCCAACACGGACATACCCAATGTTGCTAGCAATTCTGAAACAGGATCCTAGTTTTCTTCCACCGTCTGCAGACCTGTTGATAATGCCAGAGTTGAAACCAGAGTTGAAACATCTGTTGCACAAGAAACTGAGACTAGCTATTTGTTTTATATCCGGGAAAATTACAATTAAAAGGTTCTACTGAGGATACAATCGACATAATGTTAGGTTCTTGGAGACAGGGTACAAAAAATTACAGTACCAATCTATTGCCAAAAGTGGTTCGAATTTTGTGACAAAAATGCTTGTGATTTTGTTTCTGCACCATTACCTATTGAAAAGCAATTTCTTTCGGAAATGTTTATCTCTAGATTATCATATAGTTCTATAAATGCAGCTTGAAGTGTTTTGATAACAACAGTATCCCATTCGGGCAATTACCTATTGTTAAGCGTTTCATTTAAAGGCATGTTTGAATTATGCCCATCATTACCACAATATACTTCTACTTGGAATGTTAATATTGCATTTGATTACATTATAAAACAACATTTATCTTTGTTAACATTAAAAGATCTTTCTCGTCGACTTGCATTTTTTATTATGACTTCTTAGTGGGCAAAGGAGCCAGAAAATAAGTAAGCTTTATATTGAAAACATGTCAACAGATGATGACACAAACATAACATTTTTCATAACTAAAAAATAAAAGCGCACAAGAGTTGGTGTACACCAGAAACCTTAGGAGTTTTTGGCTTATCGTAATGACAGTAATTTATGTGTCGTTGCTCACTTAAGAGAATACCTTCAAAAAACAAGCACTTTACTTGGTGAACATAAACAGTCAATGATCAATTTTATTAAGCCACGCAGACCAGTATCTCGAGATACTATTTCTCATTGGATAAAAAATTTCATGACATCTGCTGGGATAAACACTGACAAGTATAAAAGCCATAGCACCAGGACTGCTTCAACTTCTCATGTTGCATCAAAGCATTTTGACATAAAGAATATTATGAGTTCAGCTGGATGGTTTAAAGAGGAAATTTTTTAAAGATTTTATAATTGTAAAAATTCCAGCTCATTTAACTTTATCAGTGCAACAATGGAGTCTTTAAATGGAACTGATTGTTAAGAATTATAATAATCATACTGATTTTCTGGTAATTAGAAAAATTAAATTTGCTATGATTCCGCTTGTATAAAAGTGGAAACTTTATTGTGATTGTTTGATCTGAACGGATATTGATATTGACACAATGTCAGCTCTAAAATCTCGTACTACTCCGTAAAAACGTAGGCTGATGACGAAATAGAATTAAAAATTAAACGAAACTTACATGAACGGGAAAGCGAAGGTTAATTGCAATTCTTTGAGTCATCAGCCAGGAGTGGAGGAGTTGTACGCACACCCTTTCTTTTGAAGATGATCTGGGCCAACCCATGCTCCTTCACTCGACATTGAGCCAATATCTACGCCCAAGAGGTTGGTTTGTGCATGCGTGGTGCTCTCTCTCGTACAACTCCTGCACTCCTGGATGATGATTAATTATGCCACAAGTTACAAACGTTCCACGTTGCAGAATCACCTTTTTAGTTGCAGGAGTGCCTTCAACGTTGCAGTTGTGCCTCCTACGTTGCGATTGCGCCAAGCAATGAGTTGCAGATGTTCCCATGAATGCTGCAATGTGCCTTTGAATATCCCTCACCTACTCGCTTACTGCCTTACTTACTCACTCACTTACCTACTTATTTAGATATTTGTTTCAAAGAAAAATAGCGTATTATCAGCATATCTGTCGTCTCGGCAAAATAACCTTCGTCGCACGAAACGCCTCTGAATTTACTTTTTCAATATTATTAAGCTATATTTGAGACAAAAATCTAATCTGGGTTGGCTAGATCTGGGGGCGAACACGAGTTTAACCTGGGTTAGTTTTAGCCGAATGTCCTACTAGACTATTGCCCCAGGTCTATTTCTTTCTTAATCCGAGAAAAGAAGAAAAGGAAAGAACGGAGAACTGAAACTGAGAATAAAACAAACGGAGATTGAAACTGAAAATTAAACGAACGGAGGAAAAATAGGGAAAAGGAAATAAAGAGAAGGAAAGAGAGAAAACTGAAACGAGAAAAATGATTTCTCATTTCATTTTCTCCATTCCTTTTTCTCAGCTTCCGTCTTTCGTTTCTTTTTTTCAGTTCTCAGTTTTTCTTTATTTGTTTCTTTTTCTCAGTTCTCACTTCTTTTCTCGGATTAAAAAGAAATAGACTTGTAGTAAATCTAGTAGTATAAGGCTTTTTGTTAGTTTTTTGGAATTATTTTTTTGGATTATATTTAAAAACTAACTCTCAAATATAACTCTCAAGCGCAAGGCTAGCCCACGTGCCGTTTCAAACACTTAACGAATAAGAGTATCCCGCACAGCCACGCAATATCCCGCAAAGTATCCCGCACGGCTGCAATTAGTCATCTTACGTTTCTATCAATTAAAATATCTTTGAAAACTTTCATAAAAATTCATTCCAGCGAAGCAGATTTTGGTACAAGACGTTCCACCATAAAACACAGCTTCAATCTTCGCTAAAGTACAGAAAGACACGAACTCTATTCCCAAGCACGAATGAAATTTTAATCTATTGTAGAGTAGTGGCAATTAACATTAAACATTTCTCCGAGCACACTCAAAAAACACGCAAAATGCTCACAAACACATCATTTATTGAATGTGGTTTGCGTAGCGTTGCATTCAAAAATTGCAAAACAAACCAAACAAAGGGTGCAAACCTTGCTGAATATATTACGAGCCTGCAAGCCGAAAACATAATCTTGCTCCCTGATGCTACCTGCAAAGTATAGATTTACTTGCAATCTATGTACCGTAATCCATGTAATCTACGTAATCTATGCAATCTATGTACCGTTTGAAGCAAATGCTGTCATTACGGAAATTCATCAAAATTTTGAGATATTGCATAATTGATTCTTGAATTACATTCTGCAAACAAAAGATTCTGCAAACAAAAGATTTTGTAAACAAAGGGTTTTTACGAACAAGAGATTCTGCAAACAAAAGATTCTGCAAACGAAGGATTATGCAAACAAAGTTTAGTCTGAGAACTAATTTTTGCATTTCTGCCTACAGTTTTGTCAAAATTATAGCAATTTAAAAATTTGAAATTTGCAGCAGCTGTGAACGTGAAAATGACATCAGGACAACATTTTTGCAGTCAAATCTCTAGAAAAGTGTTTACAGTCATTTTTGCAATCAGTACCAGCAACATCTTTGCAGTAAAATCCCCTATAAACTTTATATTGATATACCCGGTATTCCAAAAATATGGCAACATGTTTGTTCAAGGCTGGTGCTAAGAGTATCGTTCAAATCCGTCAGAAGTTTTTTAAGTAATCTTTACAGCTAACTAAAAAATAAAACTCTGGTTTGTTGATATTGGCCGTCTGAGAATTGAGATAGTAACATTTAAATTTCCAACTTGAATCCACTCAAACCAGAGGTTTTGGTTTTGGCCAACGCTCTTGAAAGATAATGTTGTAGGATTTCTGAATCACGACGGTGCTCCAGATAACATATTTTGTTTTTGAAAACACTTCTGAACAATGATTCCAAAAAGAATCTTGAAAGTCAGTTGTCCATGACTAAAATTTTGAAAACTAAAATTGCTGTTTCCTTTTGGTAGATTTTTGGTAAAAATGCTAAAAATGAGAAAGCACTTTATATTGGCTGCATTCGTAAATTAGCGTTTAATTTCTACTTTTTAAATTTCTTTCGGAGTTTGTTTCCAAGCACCCTTAAATTCAGTTTGAAAAACGCCGTGATTTAGGAGATCCAGTTTAAATCAGAATCCAGACCTTTCTGAAATTTTAACTTTCTGAATTAATGTCTCGACTCTTGATGCACATATATTAACAAACTAGGTATCAATTTTTAAGTTGATTACCAAAAACTATTTTAAAAATTGTTTCAAATAAATTTAAGTGAAACTCGCACTACTATCCTTGATCAAAGCTGCTACCTTTTTTGGGACACCCGATAGCATTTTACAGAAAAGGTAAATTAACAATTTTGTTGTCTGTTTGTACAATTTTACACATTTGCTACCAATCTTACGAACAGCTAAATATCGAAAATTGAAAATATTTATACGAAGATGGCGGCGAGGAACTTTCCTCAAAGTGCATCACGTTCTCCTTTCCTTTCAAACCCCAACGGAATCTCTAACGATTCTAAAATCGGGCGCAAAGAGTCGCGGTAAAAATTTCCTCGCTTCGAACTAGTCTACTGTTTAATTTTAATCATTGTTACAAAATCTTCCTTTGTCTGTTTGATTAAAAAATTGAAAGATTCAGTTTGCCCGTAGACTGTATCTCAAGACAAGTATTGTTCAAATAATCGTTTCTAAGGCTAAGTTTCTGAAGAGTCGTGCTACTGCCGCGCGGAATCGAATGCTATAAACCTTAGTCATGCCACATAACTGCCGCGGGAAAGACCTAATCTACGGCATGCTCTGCAGCTCACACGCTAAGCTCACACGCCAAACCATGCATAATCAAGAACATAAATTTTGCTCAATTACAGCACAGAGCAAGCTTGTAACCGAAATCAAATTTTGTTTTTACCACACAACAACTCTGGGCAAGACAAAATCTACAAGATATCAAAAACTAGATCTTGCTCAATAATAGCACAGTGCAAGTTTGAAATCTACATCAATTTTACTCTTCGCTACACCACTGTAGTGGCCAAGACACAGTCTGTCACACGCAATACATTTACATACGCGTTGCACCTCCTCTCGTGTCAAGCAGCAAGCCTTTCATGAAAAACATATTTTTGCTAATGACCTGTGGGGGAATTAGGTTTCAAGATTCTATCGGACCAATTAAATTTAACATGACAATAGCGCAGTGCTTATAAATCAAACATCAATTTGCCAAACCAGAGCTGTGCCAAGTTACAATTGGTGCGACACGACAGTAGCACAACCCATAAGCTAAACCCGAGAGTAACGGCGTAAATATCTTACATATGTAAATTCCAATTTTACAATAGCGATTGAAAAAGAGTAACTATTCTAAAGCACCTTCGTACAGTACCAACAAATGAGAACCCAAATTTCATCACGTAAAAATTCAATTCCTTCGGACGATCGGTCTTCTTCAGACGAGATCGTAACTGGCCACTGTGTATTCATGTTTTTAATGACATTGATAAGGAGGCTATCTTCGATTGCTCGTTGCATTGCTGTGAAGTAAGAAAACAGTCTAATCAATTAAATAAATGCACGTACTTGAATTGATAAAAGATCAAAATGTCATGTGAGTAAGACAACACATACAGTGCAGTGAAAATTATGCAAAGTGTGTAGTAGGATTGTAAGTGCCTTTCCTAGTGGGAACTTCGATGACTTCGAGTGCATTCCTAGTAAGATATGACTAGCACAGTAGATCTATACTATTTACATGTATTCTAATGTCAAAGAAAACCAAAAACTATGTAAAAAATATATTTCTGATAAAATGGCATGAAAAAGCACCCGACCGTGTGAGCAATGGTCGTAGGAATTTTTTTCAAAAAGTGATCTGGCAGGAAACTTTCATTATGCAAAAAGTTATGTTGTTTATTATGTTAAATTGCCAATATCTTGCAGGAAGTTTACAGGCAAAATTTGTTTGGTTGCAAGCACCAAATAAATATTTCATGCCATGTCTGATAAGACAAAAGCCCATAGCTCAGTCACAGACAATCGGCAGCAGAACAACTTTTGTGTTAGATCATAGTTGAGATAATCACACGCACAATCTCTGGATATATGACAAATAGCAAATACTATTCAAGAACAAATAGCATTGGATATATATCTAGGTCATCATTTTGACTGTAATCTAACACTGACCCAGAACAACTGAACCAACTTCAACATGTGATGTTTGAAGATAAATATAAAGGTGCTGTGTTGAAATATACAGATCGTTACTTAAACATGTATAATGCGGTATTTTTGGCAATGCAACCTTGCAACTGACGAAAGTTTACGACAGTAAGTGGTACTATGAAGAAACGTAATTTTTGATGGATATTGAGATGGCAAATACTATATATTTGAGAATACTATTGTGGTTGTATTGCAAATGTACTATATGTACTTACAAAAAAATGTGCTTTTGGTCAAAACAAAAGCAAAACCCAAGAAATTAGTTATGGACGAACGAAACTTTGCATTGTACGTTCTTGCAAAGTTCAGTAAGGGCGTAACAAAACATATAACAGTAACTATACACCACAGAAAAGAGGCAAATTTTACAACAATAATAAAATTGACATGCCAATTTCGAAGCGATTATCGATCAGAGACAAAGCGAATTCTCTCAACTGGAAAATGAAAACAGGCAACCTGTCGTCAATTGATTTTTAGGTTGAGGAAATTCGCTTTGTCTTCAATGGATAATAGCTTTGAAATCGGCGTATCGCTTTCACTAGTGTTACAAAATTTGCCGATGTTCAGATCTATTGTTCATGAACCATTTCAGAATTCATTATTATTGTCATTTTTATTCATTGTCGTTATTATTTGTTACGTACAACTGCCTGTGAAAATACAACACACGAACCTTTTTACAATATCTGTAACTTCTCCAACAAATGCATCGTATATGCCAGGACATTTTCTGTCAGCATCCTGAATAATTGTTTCTAATTCTTCGACAATTGAGCTTTTTGAGTCGTGCTTTACTTTTAACTAATAAAATAATATAAGATCAATGAAAATAAAATTAAAAAACTTGAACAAATAGCATTACCGTAAATCATCGAATTAGACCCCCCCCCCACCCTCAAAGTTCGTTAAGCCTGTTTTTTCACATTTTATTCGGCGAATTCTATTGATATACATGTATGTTGTTCTATTCAATGCTTAGTTATACCACAGTTGTTATACCTATGTAGTTATCTTGTAGGAAAGAGTCCGACTTTGAACTAGCCCCCACACCAAATAGGCTTAAAATCAATTAGCACCCAGGGGGCTAATTCGAGAATTTACAGTAATAATGTTACGCAATTTTCGTTACAAAATCTCAGAGTAACTAATCCACCTTCTCCTCTAACTCTAACAGAGTAACTAATCCACCTTCTCCTCTAACTCTAACAGAGTAACTAGTCCAACTTCTCCTCTAACTGCTCCACCTCTAAATGTACCACCGCAAAGGCAACTGAAAATCAACACAATTTTCGAAGTGATTTTAAATTTCCTTCAAAAGCTTAATGTATGTTTCTCTATCTGTTGAATTGGGTTTGTCTGCTTGCCTTACACCCTGCAAAATAAGAACTCAGATAGAGTTTACCTGATAATTAAAACAAAATCCGGGCGCGAGAAGGAAACAGTACACTAGAAGAAGAAAACCCTCAAAACAAGAAACGATACTCTAAGGTTCCCAATAGAAGACGCCTTTTTGCGTTTATTTCGTTGTTGTTGTGTTACTCTCTATAACCTTTTGGTTCATTTGTTGATTCTCAATGTACCTGAAGTACCTTTGTGTTACTCTTCACCCATTTCACAATAATAGTATTCAAGCCTGATTAACTTTCCATCCCCCCCCCCCTTCATTCAGACCCCCTTAATATTGAAAAAATTGAAAATCATAAAAAATTTAACCACTAACAAAATACTGATACAACTAGGCTAGCTGCACTCGTCTGCGCTATATTAAACTCACGCCTTACTGAAAACCTACTTATAAAAGTTCAGGCTTGACTTTTTCTTCAAAAGTGCCACCAAACAAGAAACTTTAAGCCTCATTAAAAATAACTTTTTGTCTATAGTTTATGTAATCTTCAGACCACTGAACAAATTGTGATGAACACTAAATTCATATATGGAAGAAAACAGAGGAAAATTTTGTAACAATAGTAAAATTGACACGCCAATTTCAAAGCGATTATCCATCAAAGACCAAGCAAACCCTCTTCCCTCAACCTGAAAATCAAAACATCTATGTTGACCGCAGGTTGCTTGTTTTAATTTTCCAGTTGAGAGAATTCGCTTTGTCTCTGATGGATGATCACCTTGAAATTTGCATGTCGATTCCAATATTGTTACAAAATATGCCTCTGTTAAATGGAAGTACATATACCCTGATTTTGAGTAAAATACCTTCTAATAAGAAACCAGCCAGGCTGTTTTTCAAAAACGGATTTCTTAAGGGCGGGATTTTACTGTATTTTTGTTGCTGTTATTCATTGAAAACCGTTTGTAAAATTTGAAAAAGAGAAGCAAAAGTGCATGTAAAAAGCTAAAAAAGTTAAAAACAAAACAAAAGTAAGGCTTAACCAGGGGTATTAAATATCCTTCCATAAGTTTGGGAACAATAGCAAGAAACATTTTAAACTGGAAAGAAACAATATTTTCAAACGAATGCCATTGAATATCAAAACAACTAATTTAAACTGGAGGTCACTCCTATTTTATTCCAGTTATATTTTAAAAGGCTATTAAAATAAAATATCAATGGCAAAGTTGTTTCTTTCAGTGAGAAGAAGACGTTTTCTATTTTTTTCCCAATGGGGAAAAATTTTGTATGTCCCTGGAAACAATATTTAAAAAATTCGGAAAAAATATTTATCCCTGGCGCTACAGGAGGAAAAAAGAAAAATATGAAAGTAACAAGAATAAAAGGGCGAAAATTTTTAATATTATATAAGCCAAGTTAGACAATTTTGTATTTGATTGCTTAATTGTTGTCTTCTTTTCTGCGTTTTCCATTTGTAATCATTTAAAACTGTTAATATCAGTAAAATAAAATAAAAATAAGCCTACAATAACAAATCTTGATCAGTGTTAAAAACAATATTTTCTAAAACATGCACAAACATATACACCGCAAAAAAAATAGAAAACATACAAAAAGCAAAAAACCAATGTACTTACTGCATCAAAAACAGGTGTTAATTTTTTCAGCGACTTTGACATTTGTCGTTCCGGGCGTCCGGTCTTGGGCGAAGTCATTGCTCGGTCATTCAAACTATCGTTCATTTTTTCTATTTCGGAGTTAATTTTGGGCGATGACTTTATCGTATCAAATATCCATGCTGGTTGTTCAGCCTGTGACCGGCCAGTGCTTTCGCTGTTATTAAAAATGTAAAACATTCAAGAGGAGACACAGTTTCTTGCAAAAAGGATTTTTTTTAACAGCCAACATCATATAACCATTGTATAACCTATAATCCCTGTTACCGCAAGAAAGGCTATTGGTCTGTTGGTTAAAGGGCTTATGCATCGAAATATTTCGTGTGTATTTTTTTGAATAGAAATAACGCATATTTGTGATTTCTTTCCAAAACAAAAAACTGTATTTCAAAACTTTGTATAGTTTTTTTGTTCTCAAGTGTCAAAGTTGGCAAATTTAGTGTTTTTATTGCGAAATTGAATTTCCTTTGAATTACGTCACAGTGATGAGT
>JAYJMH010064914.1:0-11796 GCA_036873815.1 Phacellophora camtschatica | reverse complement strand
TATATAAGCTATGATGAAAATAAGAGCCAAATCTCTGTTAAAACTTTTAACCGAGAAATATGGTTTGATGCTATTTTTCGCCAATAATCGAATATATATATCTATCTTTGCACCTGACAGATGGGGACTCAAGAAGTTCCTGGCTTAAAAAGATTTCAGGACGCTCGGGTAATGAATTTATTTTATTTATACCGTAATTTTATAGCCCTTTTTAATTGACTTTAGAAATTAGACAGTTTACGATTTTGCTAGTGTAGATATCGTTTGTAACGGGAAAGTTTGAAACAATTCAGAAACAATTTCGAAAAAATTTCTTTATCTATATATTTTGAACGGCACACTTTCTCTTCCGCAATGATTATTCCCAAACTTACAACAAAACTAAAATCAAGCAACACTACTAATATAAAACTACTTCATTGTCCAACTAGTGAAATCTATCAGTTAGGGCATTTTTCCAAAGACTAAAGATCTTAATGCATAATTTTTGGTATGTAGAGGAAGAAAAGTGATTTTCCAAGGTCTATTTCTTGCTAAATATTATTTTTTGAGTTGATGTTTTTCACCCCCAGAAAGAGCATCCCCAATCTTAGTTACGCCAGAGTAACCCCCTGGCGTAGTATGTACTGAAAACAGCTGCCTAGTCCATAAAATAATTAAACAACAAAATTTGAAAGATGTCCATTGGCAGAACATAAACGTTTAGCAGCACCTGAGAAGGTGAACTGAAATTGCCTTCAATGTCTTCCAAAGGCATTCCCTTTGCAATATGCCATGATAAAAACATCAGGAAGTGTTTTTGCAGTTTTCATATGATGAACTAGACTTGCCCATAGAACGAGAAAAGGAGCTGAAACGAAGGGCTTGTTTTCGTTAGTTTCTCAGTTTGCTCAGCTCCTTTTCTCGGTTTTCTCGGATTAAAAAAGGGATAGACTTGGATCAATTCTAGTGATTAACTGGCAATATGAGGTCTCTTTCACATGCTCCAACTACTGGGCAGCAGGTTGTGAGCACAGGATAGCGAACAAGGCAGTCATGATCAAAATGATTTCCAATGGTTCAGGTGGGTTTGTTGATTTATGCTGCTGCCATGTAAGCCATCCGATGATCCTCGGAATAGGAACCTCAGGAGACTGATATTGATCCATTATCTGATTTGAAGTGTTTTCTAACTCTTCTGGTTCCTCAAATTCCTGGCAGGCAACAGCAACTTCGTGGCCAGTGACTTTTGTGTCTTCTATTTGCAGGAACATGTCCTGCAAGAGATCCATTGCTTCTTCTTCAACTTTTCTTCGAACGGAACCAATCTCAGAATATACTGGTGATATTATGATGTAAAGATAATTGGCATCTGGTTTTGGATCAATTTTGTTTATCACAAACAATTTGCTGAACACTTCTGGGTTCTGGATGATGCGATCTTTCAAACCATAAGCATTGAGGTCAGTGCTGAATTCAGTCATAGATTCTGAACTAAATCTGGCGCTTGCTCACAAAGAAAACCTTCAAGGATTCTATGGTAGATTCACAATGATCTAGATTAATTGGGCTTATGTAACTGTGTGCCATGAGAAATTTGAAAGTGTGCCGTGGAAATATGAAAGTGTGCCATGAGAAATATGAAAGTGTGCCGTAGAAATATGAAAATTTTCCGTGAAAAATATGAAAGTGTGCCACGAGAAATATAAAAATGTGCCGTGAGAAATATAAAAGTGTGCCGTGAGAAATATAAAAGTGTGCCGAGAAAAAAGATTATGCCTTGGCCGTTTTGGACCACCATAAAAAAGCTCCCAACTGCTCGACAACAGCTCTTTTGTATCATTTGAAAGCTGATTTAATGGGTTTTCTAAAAACCAAAACAAAAAATTTAAAACCGCTTGGGCGTGGTAAATGGGTACTGTGCGTATTTTTTGCCCGCTCTCACTATATATTATAAGCTATCATATTTGACTCAAAATTCTATTGAAATTGGCTTTTTTGGTAGGCTTAAAACATGGATCAGAAGAAGGGACATACAGAAATAGGTAAGAGTATTGATATCAAAATTATGGAAAGTTTCGGCATAATTCAAATTGTTTTATTACAGTTTCTTAAGTCTCAGATGCCAAAATAAAATTCTTTCATGAATGTGATTTAGATTTATTGTTGTGCTATGTGTTATATTTAGGGGAAATCAGTTTGACATAAATCTTAGCCCTGCTGTTTCTTATAAAAAAGTGCGTATGATATGTTTGGGGCCACAATCAACATGAATAACGAAACTGGTCCACATACCCATCTAAACCAGTTATGGAGTAAAATCAAACACGGTGGTTAGCCTACTGAATCTTAGCTGATGCGTAGGGACTAGACCTGGAGTAATGTGAATTATTGAACAAATTATCAAGTAAAATTGCTGCAAATCTTGAAGAAAATAAATAGTCTTTCGATTCCTTCCAAGTGGATGAAATGGAGAGAAAGAAGAAGCAAATTGGCCTACCAGACGACGTATTTCGATTAATCTAAAAATGTGGATTTTAGATGTTGTGAATGAAAGCATTTCCACTCGTGTGCTCATCTTTTTCACCATCCTTCATTAGCCAAGAAGAAATTGAATTTGTTATTAGTTATGTTTATACAACTATTTCTCTTCTTGTTAATAAATGCAACCTTGTCCAGAAATCCTGGTGTTTGAATTCCCCAGAAAGAACACCGCAACAAGTCATGAGCCATGCATGTCATCATTGTCTAGCCTCCGTGGTTGTTGAGCGAGCAAAAACAAGGTCAATTCAGATCCCGATAGTTCATTACTTCTGAGATATAAGTACAAGAAAATTGAATCACATAATATGCCTTTTTGACACAAATGTAAATTCCACAAGGATCTGCATCTCATTTATTCTGAATTTAGAGTTACTTTTCTATCCCATGTGCAACAAGCTTCAGTATGAAAAAAAGCTGGATTAAGTTTGTGCTCCTAGCAGTGCGTCACTTCTGCCATTGACCCAAGCTCTTTCATGTTGTGTTTTTTCCGGCCGCGTTTTGAAATTTTTCTCAAAAACGGACATTCAACGAGTCATAAAATCGGAACGGAAAGGAATATTTCAATTCTGTAAAAAGGTTTCATAATATTTCAACACGTACTAACAGAAAATGCGATAAATATTTTTGGGTGATGGTTCCCTTCAAAATATCGTTGTGTCAGAAGCATGACTTTATTTTGAACCTTAGACCATTATCCGGGACATTAGACTCTTATTCGGGACCTTAGACTTTTGTGTTGTTATTATCAATTACATTAGTAATAACTGCGGGAGGAGAGGAGGAGCATTAGATTGTAGATGGCGAGAAGAGAAAAATCAAAAATGTGAAGTTTCGAGAGGTTTTTGTGATGTTTTAATACAATTTTGTTTGTTTAAAAAGCGAGTTGGTTTTGATTTCGTGCTTCTACGATAGTTCGCGAAAGTTTGTTTGAAGTGGTTAGATTGAAGTTGAGCGAAGGAGGTCATAATAAGCTCCAGGAACTTGAAAATAACTGGAAAATTAGTAAGTGTTCACCACCCACTCAACCCCAGTCTATATGGCAGGTAAGAGAACATGTAAGGGGCAGTAAGTTGGATTCTGTTTTTGAAAAACTTCAGGGGTTATTCTAACAAAAATTTACAACACCACACTTTGCTTTAAAAATGTTTCGTAAACGCTCGTTGTCTCAGTGGCATCAGTGGAAGAGCGATCTATACACAACAAGACAAATTACGAACGTCCAAAAAAGAGATTACACTTTATCTGTTTTAAAAATCGAGGTACATACCTATTACCAGAAGCGTAGCTAATGGGGGTGTCATCAAAGACCATTGAAATTTCAGACAAAAATGTAGAAAACAAGGGCTATTGTTTGCTAGAAAATAGAATATTTAAAGAAAACAATGGAAAAAATTCGGGCAATTTCAAAACCAAGATAGCACACTCCCGAACGTTGCTACCTTCTTACGCCCATGCATAGCACTTTAACCTAGACAAATGCAATGTTGAAAATTTAAGCGCATGCAAACTTTTAAAAACTTCAGTGCAAAACAGGATATATATTTCCTTGAAAATGTGTACCTAAATAAAATCGGTATAAAATGTGTGGTTTACAACTCCACAAAATGGAAACCATAAATTGTTAGAATAATCCTTGAATACCTCATAACCTACAGTAGTACTTTAATCCAGTAAAGGTTGTATGATCTTTTCGTTCCCAAAACTTAGGTCTGTTAAATTGCTATTTTCAACTGAAATTTCGGGTTCGCTCATGATTGATGTGTCACATAACTGAGTGAATGTTGAGCAGCCTCCAGAAATTGTATCTGAAACATCAATTTTTTTGTTTCATCAAGTATCAGACAAAAATGTGGCCCATCCATATCTGTAAAAACTTCAGACAATGAAGTAAATACATTATTAGCATGTACTGAATGCCATAATTCTACATTACTGATAATATCTTTAATGTTATTCAAAATAAAACACTTATCCAGCACTTTGTTTATTTGATAATGAACAAACTCTTGTAATATTTTTGTAGACCCAACTAGCATGACCTCATCGTCTTCTGTAAGTAAACCGTCTCTGTGGTATGCTCTCAGTTTTGCATGCAACAGTTGTCGTTGCACTTCTGATACATTTATTTTCTGTTGCTGGCATTTGACGACGTTGGGTGTTCTTTGTTTCGGTCAAAAATTTTGAATTTTTAGTGTGAAGATCAATCACATGCTTTACTGCCGATATCACAACAGAAGCAACAAGTTGGCTTGACTGATTGGGAGAAGATGGAAGAGAAATGATGCTAAACCGTTGCATGCTGTAATACGTCCTCAAAGTCTTACAACAAAGCGTTTGACATATGACTGGTCAAAACTGTTCATCGATATAGATTGACGTCTTTGAAGCAAATGAGGGAATAAAACTCAAATTATTTTACCAAAGAGCCTTCAGTCAATCGTTGTCCATGAGCTTCAAGATGAAATGGGACATGTTGGAGCAGAAAAGGTTTTCTGGCCTCATATGCAGAGAGATATTGAGTTTTATGTCAGCAAAAAATGCTCCTGCATCAAACAAAAGAAACCTGTTGGGCATCAAAGAGAACCGTTGAAACCCATCATTACATCTGCACCATTCGAGCTGATATCAATTGACTTCATGCATCTTGAAAGATCCTCGGGAGGTTATGAATATATATTGGTTGTAGTTGATCATTGCACGCGCTGCGCCCAAGCATATCCTATTCGTAATAAATCAACAAAGATAGCTGCCGAAAGATTGTTTAATGACTTTGGTATGCGTTTTGGATTTGCGGAGAGGATACACTATGAGCAAGGAGGAGAATTCCAGAATAATTATTTGATCAATTAGAGCACTTATGTCGTATGAACAAGTCAAGGGCAACACCGTGCCACCCCCAGGGAAATGGCAAAGCGGAAAGGTTCAATAGAACACTGTTAGGTATGCTCAGAACTCTACCAGAGTGGTTCAAGTCAAGATGGAAGGATCATTTGCCGAAAATAGTTCACGCTTATAACTATGCACCACACGAAGCTACAGGGTACTCGCCGTTCCACTTGCTATTTGGTCGAAGTCCCAGACTCCCAATTGATTTGATATTTCAGTCACCAAGATGAACTGAAACAAAGAATTACAAAGGATACGTTGACAAATTGCATTCTGCCATGCAAGAAGCATATGATCTTGTCATGAAACAAAACGAAAAAGCTGTGAGTAAATATATGAAGCAACACGATAGGAAGAATAAAACATCAACCTTGGCAGCCGGAGATAGGGTATTGGGCAGAAATCTATCGGAACGAGGAGCTCATCGCTCGTATTGGGAAGATAATTCATTCAGTTATACGTCGGATAGGTGAAGATAGTTTTCAATGTTTTGGTAACTTTGTAGATTGACATGAAACCGAATGGACCAGCAGCCAGCAGCGAAAAAACGAAGATGTAAAGATGTTGATTCTACTGACTTTAATTTGTGCATGAAATTTCAAAAACATGGAGGAACCTTAGTTAAAACTCCAAAGTCTCATGAAAAGTTTGTAGAATGTGTCTCTTTACATGCCAAATATGGGACACAATCGTATACAGCAATTGACTCTCGGCTTTCTGCATATACAATTCAGCAACTGATTGATGGACATGCATCTTGGCATCGGTAATGTTTCCAAGAAGCTGTACACAAGGACGAGTTTTTGCGTGCTGAGAAAAGATAAAAGGAATCAATTTCAAAACGAAGTATTGCATCCATTCAACACAAAAAGAAATGGTGACCTGAAAAGCCTTCAGCCAATCATTGCACAAGATAACCAATATTTCACCAGAGCTTCAGCAGAAGCGTTTGACAAAAATACATGCTTGTTCTGCAATGATGACTCAAGAAAAGAGGCCCTTTATGATGTTTCGTCATTTCAAGTAGGGCGAAAAATTCAAGACACTGTGCAAAATTGTAGCAACCCTAACTGGAAAGTACGAATGCAACCACTGGATCCTAACTATGCTAGGGTCATTGATATCACGTATCATAG
The DNA here is from genome assembly GCA_036873815.1 of Phacellophora camtschatica. Taxonomy (NCBI): domain Eukaryota; kingdom Metazoa; phylum Cnidaria; class Scyphozoa; order Semaeostomeae; family Ulmaridae; genus Phacellophora; species Phacellophora camtschatica. The sequence continues at coordinate 5,251 of JAYJMH010064914.1, read as the reverse complement.
AAGTTGTTACATTACTCACGTTGTCAGAGGTAAGAGGCAAGCCCATGTTGAGGAATAATATGAAGATGAAAGTGTGGCTACGATGGCAGAAGATATAGAGCTCTTCGAAATGCTCAAAAATGTTCTTAACAAAGGCATGCATGAAGTATGTGCTTCATACAGCGAGTATCGTCACTCGTATGGAATTGAAGATAATGGATCTAGGAAAGTACTAAAAGAAACGATTCTTAAAAATATACCTACCGTTCATTTCTCCCGTCCAAAGAAAAACAAGGCGAAAAGAATTAGCTGTAGGTAAAGATAAAGCGATTGAAGCAGCAGAAATGAAAACAAACGAGGATCAGCTGAAAGAAAAGAAAGATCTTGGCAACAACCCAGTAGCAAAGGTGACAACTTCTGCTGAAATGGAAGCATCTTCCACTGTGCTAAGATAATTCGGCAGGATATATTGAAGAGGAGGTCTACTGGTCCATGGAAATTAAAAGGGCATTTGTTAGCTGAAGTAAATGACAGGAAAATCCCTGCACCTCTCCTTTCTTTGATAAGGTGGATCAAGGAAGGAATATCGATTGGACTAAAACATGATGCATGGAGCTCTCATAGTGGTAAAGCATGTGCCAATATTGCAGATACTATCATGTACAACACAAAGTCAGACAGGCAGGTACATTCAAGGAAAGTTATATCACACAAAGGGTTCTGACACGACGATGATGTTAGGCATTGGATGGAAGGTCCACACATACACACGGAGACAGCAGCTTATAAATTCTGCATTTAAGTGGGCTATGCATTGGGTATTCTTGAGTACTGAGTCTAGAAAAAGAACTTGCCGAATCAGTCATTAGAATATTTGTGTCAAGCAGAGGGGTTGTCTTGCCGCCAGGTTTTTCCAAGCAAATTCCGGTATTCTTTGCTGTGGACAACATCGATTTCAATAAAGACACACCAGAAGGCAAAAATACTTTTTACGGAACAATGCTTGTGGCATTCCAAGGAAAAGAAGAGTCTTGTACTTCAGTGTTACCAGCAATTTCATTTGACTTAGAAGAGGCTGATGGTCACAATGTTGAAAGTGTATCACGAGCCATGTCTTAGATGCTTCTTTGCCCAGTGAAAGGAAACCCAAAACCAAAGGACAGTCCTTCGTATCCCGATTATGCTTTACATAGCAGTCAAGAAGAGTTATCCGGCCTTTTGCAGAAAGATTTATCGTGGCTGGTATCTCGGGAATTTTCAAGAAAAACAGCACCGATAGAGCAACATGTCTGCAATGAAGCTGGCGAAACCCTGGAAAATGATGCCAGTGAATCTGTAGCAACCAGCAGTGGTGCTCTAGTACACAATCAGAGACACCAAAGCATACAAACGTTGGCTGCATTCAACTCCTTGAGAGCAAAACAATGATGATAGACCACTCACCAAAGTAGCAGCACTTTCTCTCATGACAGCACCTGCTAATGAATGTTAAACCCTGCTTACTGTACTGAAGCAGGCACATGATATAAATGCTGAGATCATGGGAGATGGAAGCTGCACTCTTATAACCATAGATATGGATTTATACATGAGAGCAGTAAAACTGCAGCACATTTGCAAGGAGAAGAACTGGATTCTGCGCATTGGGGAATTTCACACAGCTTTGTGTGCATTGAGATCAATTGGAACATTCATAGAGAATACAGGCCTAGACAATGCATTGTTGGAAGCAGGAATCTATGAGAGTGCATCAATTCGACCGATCATCGATGGAAAGCATATGAAGCGTGCTCTCAATTCAAATCTGATGTTGTCGGAAGCCTTTTTGACCTCTTCCTTGATATATACAACAAGCTATACCCAGAAGCCCCGAGGCCTTTTGAAGAATTGAGTTGGCAGTTGATTGCTTCTTGCGAAACAGAGCGCAATGAATCTGTGCAGATAGTTCAAAACACAGTTGAACGTATGAAGTCTGATGGTTTGTTTCATCAAATGGCCCTGTTCGCTGAAAGTGAAGGAGCCAAAAATCCAGATTTCAAATTTGCTTGGATGTTCATGAACATGGTGTTAACGTTGCTCCAGTTAATTCAAGCTAGTAGAGAAGGACTCTGGCTTCTACATCTGGCTTCGATATATAAACTGTGCACTTACTTTTTCAGTCGTAATCGCCTCAAGTATGCCCAGTTCACACCAGAATACATCGCAAAGATGTACGACTTACGAGAAACAAAACCAAACGTGTGGGAACAACTTAGCAGTGCGGCTTTTTATGTCAAGCAGAATCAGGTTCGTTTTACAAGCATCGGTGTTGATCATGCTCTTGAGCAAGATAATAGAAGAATGCTTGTTTTGGGTGGAGTGAAAGGTCGGTCTGACACAAGAATTTGTATCAGGCATGACAATGTCGTCTCGTAAAAAGCACCATGAAATTTTCCCAAAGACCCTCCTTAGTCAAGAAGATAATATATGGAAGCTACGGGAGACACTTTCACAGTCAAACCCATTCACTTCTGAAAGTCCCAATTTGCACAATATCGTGACAAGATCAGTCATGCCCAAAGCTGTAAGAGATGATGTTTTGAGCAGTGATGACAGAGGGAGAGAAGCTTTTGAAGAATTTGTGTCTATGAGGATCAAGGGTAGTGTAAGCATTTGAGATAAAATGACGAAGCTCAAGTTGAAAAAATGCAGCTCAGCAGCTAAAGTTATCAAGGTACCATTGGAGGAGAATGCTGTGCAACTGAAAGAAGACAGGGCACTATTTGCTCGAATGGCAATAGCAGCAATTTCATATGTTCCACTGTCATTATTTGATGCCGCAGAATTGCAAACAACAAACAAAAGAAAGTTGCTTCACATCCTAATGGACAAACCGCAAAGGGCGAGAGTAGCTCCACAAAGGCTCTCATTCTAGATGGAATGGTCTTAGTCCTGGCCCTTACGTCCAGGAAGGGAATTTCTTCATGCAAAAAATTGGCACAACATTTCATATCATTGCTAGAAACCACATCAGCCGGATATGTCATTGTACATGTTGTATTTGATCGCTACAGTGTTGCAACGTCACTGAAAGAGAAGACACGTGAAGGAAGGCATGGTCATCTGACATCAGGCATCGACTACCTGTGCTCTGATAGCACTCCTATCCGTTCATCACTGAAGACATTCTTGGCCAGCAGCAAGACTAAAGGAAGCCTGACAGAATACCTTGCTGCAAAGGTCGTCGATCACTTCAAGACAACTGGAAAGCTCGTCATAGTCTCAACACAGAGTGGTGTAGAGTGCAGTGATGATAGCCACCTTGTCAGTCATCTTGAAACAAGTCAGGAAGAAGCTGAAACAATATTGTTGCTTCTTGCAATCGACGCTGCCAGTGTAGGTGCAACCGTTCATAAAATATCAGCCAATGCTGGGAGAGGAAGCTGTAGTAATAACAGGGCAAGGTAGCAATAGAGAAGCTGTTCAGTTGAAGCCTATCCATGACGCTATTGGAACAGAAATTGCGACAGCTTCACCATCATTTCATGCCTTTACTGGTTGTGACACAGTTGGCCGCTTTGCTGGAAAAGGGAAGTTTCCTGCTCTTCGATGCATCATGTGAAATAAGAAGTAAGTTTGTGAGTGGATTTTCAGACCTTGGAGTCGAAGAAAATCCTACAGAAGAAACCTTAGCATCACTTGAGCACTTTGTTTCGTACATGTTTGCGGCAAAAGCTCAAGTAAAAGAAGTGGGCAAAGCTCGCTGGCTGCTTCTCAGGCAATTTCAAGGAGAAGGGAAAAGTTACCACCAACAAAGGCTGATTTGAAGCAGCACACAATTAGTACAAATTTTCAAGCCAAGATATGTAATAATACGCACATACCTTTCCCCAACATGCTGTCTTCAGCAGGCCATGGCTGGATTGACGAAAAAGGGACGATGGTAGACTTAACGACGCTGCAGAATCCCGTGCCAGATGCAGTTCTTAGACTTATGCAAGGCAGCTGCGCCAAGAGTGTTCTGCTAGCTGCTCATGTCGGAGAAATAACTTGTTGTGTACCGAAATGTGCAAATGTGGGGCAGATGAAGACCAGTGTAAAAACACTCGTGTCAAGCAAATAGTTGACCAATTTGATTCTGATGAAGGTATGCCGCAAAGAAACTTTGGCCTATCGTTTTGTTGTTGGACAAGTTTATTTCTTTTTCTAGTCAAAATTCTGTTGTTTGTACACATCTGTAGCTTTAGCCCAAGATAGTTATCTAAGATGTCATGTGAAACACCAAAAGATTCCCTGCAGTGTAAAACAAAGCAAAAGCTGCGAAGTTCATTCTTATTCAAGTGCATTTAATGATACTGTGTCCATATAAGGAAATTGGGGGTAATTAGTCACGTGATCATAAATGGAAAATATTTTGGGTGGCTATTTGCTTAATATACATGTTCTCAATGGTGTTACTGAGCCCCCTAAAATCATCCCCACACCCAAAATAAAAATGGCAGCAAAGTTTTTCGCAAACAGTGAAAGCAGTGCCCACAGTTTATAACGAAATCCCAGTGGAGTTTCAGTAAACTACAATTGGTACTGCACTATAGACTAAAGTCGCATTATATTATCGCATTTTAAAAATTGGAAGAACTTCATTACATTTACATTAGAATATTGTTCCAGTCTACGTATGCAATTTGCTATGATCGAACTATTGTTTATTAAATGCTGTGAATTGCACTGAGATGGATTATGCGGGCAATCCTGCTGAGATGAATATTCAATTGATTATTATTGAAATATTGGAAAAGATTGACTGCATTTATGCCGATTGATGTCAATGTTGAAGACAAAATGTCTTCAAATAGGGGAGAGTGTGGATCCAGAAGGTATTTCAAGTTATGACATAACTGTGACATGATTCCATAGCTTTACTTGAGAAGCTTTAGTTGCATTTGGTTGATTATAAACAGAGACTTCAACCTAAACTTGATCCCTTCTTGAGTGGAGTTTAGAAGGGAGCGCGCTTCCCGTCTCCATACGATTTTTGAACAATCGCCCTCCTCCTTTACCGTATAACCGGCTCCATTATATAAAACATTCTAAATATGAGTAAATTTTGGTTGGTACGGTGTGTTGCGATTCTTATAAAACCAATTTCACACCTTGCTCGACATGGTTCGAACTAGAGTCACATTTCAAATAATTTTAATTTATTTCTTTACAAGAACGAGATACAAAATTCTAAAAACTTGACATGCTAGTCAATAATAAATCCCTGAATTATACTCAAGGACCTTATAAA
>JAYJMH010064903.1:0-11797 GCA_036873815.1 Phacellophora camtschatica | reverse complement strand
GTTTCAAAGCGATTATCCCTCGAGAACAAAGCGAAACTCTCTCAACTGGAAAATGAAAACATCTCCTCCGCAACATTTTTGCTTTGGTTTTCCAGTTGAGAGAGTTTTGTTTTGTTCTCGAGGGATCATCGCTTTGAAACTAGTGTGTCAATTTCACTATTGTTACATAATTCGCCTCTGTCTGTTTCTCATATTTAGATTTTTTCCATCTGTTTAATTCTTCCCCCAAGACTTTAAATTTCAATCTTTGAATTTTTCCAATGTCATTTCCTACCAAACTGCGGAAGATATTGACCCCCTGAAAGATTTGCTGGTTGTCTCATGGTAAGATTCTATTTAATATATATTAATAAAAAATGAGGCCTTGTGATCTGCCATCTTGTAACGAAATTAACCTGTTAATGTGGCGATTAAGAAACCATGCAGTTTCTATCGCAAGAGCAGAACAAAATTCTGAAATAGCCCATAACTGTAACTAAGTGCATTATATACAATATCTAAAATAATTTCATAAAACAGTTGGGCATATTATATATCTTAAGAGACTCTCATAAAGTTTTAAAATCAAGATAAAATCAAAAGAAATCCATTTGTAAATGCATTTTGAGCATGAACTACGAAGCAAAAGGCAATAAAAATACAGTGCCCCCTTGACTGTCAGCAGGAAGAACAAAGGGGACAAAAGTTGCCCCTTTTAATTAAACTTGTGTTCTATTTTATATCATATTTACATCCTATTTTCAAAAATTAAACACATTTTGCGACTGAAAATACACTTAAATTATGTAAAATTGAATTAAGTAAATCAACACAGAATTTTCTTTCAGTTATGCATTAATTATGTTAAACATCAATGATTTATGGATGTACGTTGGACCACAAATGTCCTAAGCTTGGCCTACTTCAATTCTTTGCCCTCCTTTGCCCTTACACTGCTCTGATGTCCCTGATTTCATAACGAAAAAAGTAGAAAATTCAACAAACGTACCTTCCTGGATCTTAACAAATTAAGACACGTCTGCACATTTTGCATCTTGTGTAATCTTACACCAGCTCTTTCCTTGAGCTGCAATGAGAAAGGAATTTCCCATTTCACACGAAAGGAAAACATTCAAGTTACCAAAAGGTTTTTGGCATTTTCAAATAAGCAGTAATATGTATAGAGTGACCCACACAAAATTCTGACGTTTCAAAAATCACCAAAATTAGAACTTGCCACTTATTTTGAAGAAAACAAATTTCAGCTAGCATGGAAAGGATCAACCTAATTTTAAAAGTTGCCTATATTTTTTTGACGCAATCAAATGAAGACATAATTTCGACTTGAGAAGCATGATTTTGAGCTATACGTTTGCAAATCTTTTGTAATTTGAATGTAAAATAAACCTTTAATACATCATCATTACAGCAATTACTCGATTAGAACTTGCAATAACGTGATTTACTGATTTGTCATCATTACTTATACCATGCATCAAAACCAGGTTGTGCTTAAAGTGCCAAAATTGCATCATTATTAATGGGCTGGTGAAATATTTCATATTTTTACAATAAAATTGAGCCTTTCGTGTTACAAGTTACAAAACATAATGTTGATAATAAGTATTATTGCGAAGTATAAGTATTACATGCACTTCAGTATTATTGCCAATACATAAACTCAATAAACAGTCACTTTATTCGATCCAGAAAATGATCACCTGTGTGCTGTGTCCATCATAAATCAAAGAATATTAGTCAAGATTACATTTCATAAAACATAAAATTACGCAAGATCTACATTAAGATCAGTTGAAACTAACTTGTTACAACACTAATGCATGTTTGCACTATAGTATTATTGTGAATACATTTCCTTGTAAAAGTTGTTTTCAAATTCAAAAATCATCACCCGTGTGTATCATCAAAAAATAATCAGCATAATCATACCAATTTTTCTCCAGTGAGTAGCTCCAATAAAATGACGAGAAATCTTCCATCTTGGAGATCAAAATACAGATCGTGGACTTCTTCGCCGACCTAAAATACATCAGAGTGTAATTCAACTGGTGTTAACTGACAAGCAGAAGAAAATTTCGCATGCCATTTGTTTGTTTACATTTTGAAATAGCCAATCAAATTTCAGTATTTACAGAAACGTGGTTAAAAACGGGGTTGAAACCAACGGGGGGTTGGAAACTATCCTTGTGTATGACAAACCAAAGGGGGGGGGGGTAAAAACGGGTCTAAAACGTATGTATTGCATGCACATTCGAAATCAATGCAAGAATATCTGAGAAGCGTGCAATTATTACTTCATTACTAAATTTCATCATATTTTGGGATACGGGGTGGCGATTGGGGAACCGAGAGTAAGTATGTAGACAGTGATTCAAAAATACAAAATAAATTCTTTAATTAAATCAAGATCACCTTTCTCAAATGCATGTTCACCCATTTTGTGAAGACCTTTTTCTGCACAGCATCTCTCTCTTCTACAATATAAAAATAAGTCATTAAAGATTTAGAACTATAGGAAGGGAAGTTTGGGGTTTCAACGGTTGCAGATTTAGCCAATTTTAGCCATGGGGTTTTGGGTATGGCCTATCTTAGTGCTCGATTTCGGGAATTTTGTTCAAAATGAGTTGTTTATCGGGTTTTTGAAGTCACGTGCTCTGTGTAATTATCTGAACCATCTTTCGGATTTTAAAAAAAATTTCGAGTTTTGGCTTTTTTTCTTTTAGGTTTTTGCTACTTTTATTCTGGGTTTGCAGGTCCCGGTACCCCCAAATCCCAACTCCTATGGGGCATATCAAAAATAAAGTAGCAATGTAAAAAAAATTAACTGTTGAGAAAAGACAAATATTTCGTTCAACATTTTCATCGAACTCCAACTAGCTAACTATTTAACTATCTATTTTTATCGTTTCCTAAATTTATCATTTCAATATAATTTCAAAACTTGTTAAATTACTTGTTAAATTACTTGTTAAATGACTTGTAAAAAAAGCCAGTTAGAATACAATTACAGTTCTATGCAACAGAGGCAAAGTTTGCAACAATAGTGAAATTGACACAATGGTTTCAAAGCGATTCTCCCTGGAAAATGAAAACATCTCCTCCGCAATATTGTTCGTTTTTGTTTTCCAGTTGAGAGAGTTTTGTATTGTTCTAGAGGGATGCCTGCTTTGAAACTAGTGTGCCAATTTTACTATTGTTACAAAATTCGCCTCTGTTGTCCCATGCTTATATCTGACCTCCAAAGGCATGGGTTTTAAAACTCGATTAATGTTGTTCGCACAAAGTGCTCTTTACTGTGTCCTATCTCGTGAAACAGTTGCGCCTTCGCTGCGAGGCTTGTTATGCACCCAGAGAGCGGGCCCATAAATTCTCCCCTCAAATTCGCCCTTCAAATGCACATTACCCTGACATTTCACCTTATTTGAATAATTAAAGCACAGACAAAAACAAGAGTGAACAGTTGACCTTCGACATTTAAAACAAATGATAAAGAGCACTTCAATGTTATACAATCCTAGACTTGTTGCACGGTCGCAGTATCGCTCCTCCCCAACGCCAACTGTGACCGTGCAACAAGTCTAATACGATCCTCTATTTCTATTGACTATGGATCTTCCATGCTTAGTCTCCTTGGGCCCTCCTTAAATGGTTGAATTATTGAGAAAATCCACACACGACACAAACAATCTAGACAAACTGTGTTTTAGAGAAACACTTACGAACCAAATAAATTCTCCACAATCACGGTCACAGTTTGTGGTTGGAATGGCGGTGTATGATTCATAAACGATGGTGGCTAATCTATGAGTGGAAATTACTGTCATAAAACAGACGTTTCGAGGAATAAAGAAGATGGATTAACCATTTTGGGCTCGTACCAAACAATCTAAGCAAAAACAAATCTCATAAAACTAAAATTGCACAAGTTCTACATCAAGTTCAGCTGAACACAACTGTTTACAATCAGAATCCAAATTCATAAACCTAAATATTTCTTCCTCGATGTTCTCTTTAGATTTAAAACATTATCACCTGTGTGTATCGCAAGTCAAAGAATAACCTGTGTGTATAGCAAGGCTATCGCAAGTCAAAGAATAAAGTAAAAAAATATTCGGCCATTTCCTACAAGAGATAACAATTCTTGTATCGTAAGAAATTATCCGCAATTATGACTTGTGGCTGAACTGACGAAATATTATATCTTCCGGTAATCGTCCAACTGCAGTGAACCACTATTTTTTTTTTTTGGTGGTCAATTTATTAGGGAAACTGCCGTCGTAAAACAGAGTACTGGCGAATATGTTGATGTTTTGGTGAAAATTATAAATTCAAATGATACCACAAGTTACGTCAAACCATCCATTAACTTTCTCTGTGCCCGTGCCGAAAAATCTTTGTAAAAACAATCTCACAATACATAAAATTACAAAAGTTATATTATTAGATTTAGAAAATTATCACCTGCGTGTATCGTAAATCAAAGAATAATCGGTTAAAATTATATTTCATAAAACACAAAATTAGTTCTACGTCAAGATCAGTTGAAAATAACTTGTAATAATATTAATTAATGCTTTCATTCATGCGAATACATAAACCAAACGAAAGTTCTCTTCACATTAGATTCAGAAAACCTGTGTGCATCATAAATCAAAGAATATTAAGTCAAGATTACATTTCATGAAACATTAATTTACGTTCAAGTTCTATATTAAGATCAGTTAAAACTAACTTGTTACAATTCTAATGAATGCTTGCACTATAGTATTATTGTGGATAAATCAACCAAAACGTTTCCATGTGAAAGTTATATTCAGATTCAAAAATCATCACCCGTGAGTGAGTGAGTTATCGTATTTAACGTGCCTAACCGGCGAAAGTCTCGAGATGATTTGCTTCCAGCAGGGGACACGGGTCATGCAGTTTCAGTTTCAGGCACATACACTTGCTATTCTTGCAAGGTATGGGTTTCTGCGCTTGGCGCAGGGGGCCCCATAGGGCAACCCCGGTCCTCCATCTCGATATGACCACACCTCGTGATTCCTTTGACCTTTGCCTTGAATTACAGAGAGTTAGCAGCTTTCCTCGCACTTTCACAGCAAGTATAACCTTGGTGGGATTCGAACTCACGACCTTGCGATCGTGAGTCAGGCGCTTTAACCACTAGGCCATGCTTATTTATCCGAAGTTGAAAGACTTTCTTACCGAATTTATGGACAAATATCAGAAAAATTACCATGCTTACCCGTGTGTATCGTTAATGAAAAAAAATCGGTCAAAATTGCATTTACCCATTTCCCTCGCACGAAAACACTTCTTCGCATCCTCAAGTTTTAAAGTAAAATTTATCACTTCAACAAGAAAACAAACTGTCTTCGTCAAACTGTCTTGTCAAGTAGATATAGGGAAAAACATGACTGAAGCAATTAACTTTGTTTGCACGTGCCAAAAAAAAAGTAAAGACAGTGTCACAAAAGATATACTTCAGCTGAAAACAACTGGTTACAATCATAATCAAAGCTTCTTTTACAAAATTTGTACAAATACATAAACCCGAATATTTCTCCATGAAAATATTTTTAGATTCACAAAATCATCACCTGTGTGTATCGTAAATTAAAAAATCATCACCAGTGTGCATCTCCTTCACACTAAAAACCATTTTTTGTAATTAATGAGTTTTAAATGAAAAAAAACTTCCTATAAGTTCAGAATTTTAAAAAGTTTCAATTTTATAAAAGTTCAAAACAAAACATTTTCTCAAACTGCATTGTACAGAGATGTACACAAAAATAACATGGTTCAAACAATTATAAAACCTATCCAAAAATATTCCTTTTGACTAAAGTTTTAAAATTTTTTAAAAACTGGGCAAATTAAAATCAAACAAACGCTATCTTCACCGAGCATGTGTTCCCTTCGAACATATGTTTCCTGCTTCTGAAATACACTCCAGTTTAAAATCGCTTAGCACTGCCATGGCTTTGTTAAATAATCAATATGCAATCACATAAATATGATTGTAAATTAGCAGCGGCTTAAAATAAACATTTTCAAGAACAGAAGCTGTGATAAATAATCACTGAATCAAGATATACATCAATGATAATCAGCATCTGTTTCCAAACCAACAACGAGAAATTCTTCAAAATTGTTAATAGAATCAATAAAATATTTAGGGCAGTTAGTGTTTCTATACTTCCTCCAATAAATAACTACTTACTTACTTACCTACTTACCTACTTACTTACTCGCCTACTTGGTTACTTACTCCCTCGAAGAGGAGTGTTGGCAACTTCGTCTTCTCCCTCTTCGGTGAAACAACTCCTAACAGAGCTCTCTAACCGTCACTGTCTGGCATACAGTTTACCAGCTCTCCAGGGGCATCGGTGAAGGCAACGGACTCCTGATCGCAAGGTCGTGGGTTCGAATCCCACCAAGGTCATACTTGCTGCGAAAGTGCGAGGTGAAAGTGCTAACTCTCTGCAATTCCAGGCAAAGGCAAAAGGAATCACGAGGTGTGGTCACATTGAGAGGAAGGACCGGGGTCGCCCTGATGGCCCCCTGAGCCAGACGCAGAAACCCATACCTTGCAAGAATAGCAAGTGTCTGTGCCTGAAACTGTATGACCCGTGTCCCCTGCTGGAAACAAGTCATCTCGAGACTTTCACGGGCTAGGTACGTTAAATACAATAACTCACTCACTCACTGTATGTTGATGCGGCTCTTGGGGAATGTAATAGACTGTTTTCATCTCCAAGAGGCATGCGTTCTGCAAAGTATTTGATTCGTTATGTTACGGGCGTGTTCCAATAACTGCTTCATCTCAAATAAAAGCCTCCCTCAAAATGGTTGAAAAACGTAATAAACGCCAGGGGCGGTTATTGGAAAAAGTATGGTATCCTTCTTGAAAAAAGAACTTTCAAACATGTATGTCATCCCAGAAGTTGTAGTTTTCAAGTTTTTAAATCTTGAATCATATTTGTTTAGGGAATGGGGCAGAAGAGAGCACATTCATTTCAATCATCCAGATTAACAATATATCAAGATTTTAAAAACAAGACCATTTCAATTCGTTACAAATACACCGTGACCGACAGAAACCTGATGCTGACCCTCACACAGACACAAAACGTCTCAAATTAAGTAGTGCTATGCTTGTAACGTATTAGCCTGCAATCTCGTCATCATCCCATCGTCTTAGCACCAAAGCACCGAACAAATTAAAAAGAAAAACAAAACGTGCGCGCGATTAACCCAAGGAAGCTAAATTGCAGTTGAGTCGCCTGAAAGCATTCTATAAAAATGAAAATCTAAAAAGCGTCCCTGTCCCTCGTGAAGTCACCCCAGTAACGCCAAACCCCACTCACCCTTCAGCATTTTCTTTAGGTACGACTTTTTGACGGGCCATGGTATCCAGTTGCGTTTTCTCCCGCTACCAGAACTTTGCCTACGCTCTCTCGATGATCTAGGCATTTTCCACAAATTTTGAAAAAAACTGAATACTTTTATGAGCAATTAATTGACAGCACCAATGACACAAACAAACGCATGCTTTTAGCAACCTCTATTCCGTATAAGTGCCAACTATGGTAGTTAAAATAACGACAAATGTTAAACAGACAACTAAACGTTGTAGGTTGGTTGTATCCAGACAACTGTCGAAAATTTTGAATCTCACAAATGAAATATATACGCGTTTGCTGCTACGTATTTGAAAAGCAAATCTAATACGACTCTGCCCTTTTCATGCTCTGCAACACAATGGCAAAAAGCTACATAAGCATTTGAGAGCCTTTCTTATCCTAATCACTTCATTATTAATTTCGTGACAATGAAATTAATTCTGATTATAAGAGATAGAGTACAAAGAGACTGAAAAAATATGCAAAAAAGTTTCAAAACTTGAGAGCCAAGCCAAGCCTGTACCGCTCTGTAGCAGAGATAAACAGGATTCAATTCAACAAGTCTAGACATTTACCTAACCTTAAAAATGTATCAATTTCCATCACAAAACAATCTGATTTGGCAGGGTCAGATATTGTATTAAAATGACTCGTGGATGTAGTTCATAAAGAGTGTTATCCACAAACCTGCAAGCAAAAACCACTTTATGGGCTGTACGGTACAGCAGTTTTTGTCAGGCCCGATGAGAATGGGGGCAAAGGGGGAATTGCCACTGGGTCCGCAGTCAACATCTGCTAAATTTCAGCCGCCCGATAGGATAAAAATTACTTTACCGTAGGTCAATGTTGTAAAAATGGGCCCTCAAACCTTAAACATCATTTCTCTCGACGGGTCTGAGCATGCGTGCTTTGGTAAAAGGTGCTAAAACGCTTATCAGAGCCATGACGTTGCTTTTTTCTTACTTTGCCTGGCCTCAACGGCGGCAGCTCTGGTGGTTTTTGTGACCATCCTGTTAAATAATGTTGTAGTCTATTCTCACAAATACAGCACAAGTTGAAAACAATAATGTTTTACTTGCTTAACTCATTACGGCCAAAAAATAGCCAGAGCTCTTTGCAGGTTACTGTATCGTTTTATTGTTGGATGGTTTCCAAAAAAAACAATTTTTCTGCTCTTGGTGTACAGTTTTTGGATAAACTCTGAACTGATCAAAATGTTACCCAAACTCAGAGGTTGGGTAAAAAACTATGAACCTGTGTACGCATTAAAATTCAGTGAGAAACTTTGGTTTCCGCAGAAGAAATCTTGCAGTCATTTTTTCAATCTTGGTATATTTTTCATTGTGCATTATGGCATCTTAAAGGAGCAATAAGTATATCCTATCTATATTTTGTAACAGATTGATTTTTGCATGATTTCTTTTATAACAAACGCCTGTTATAAGAAAATTTTGGCAGCCAAAGAAGCTGATGTGGACCTGCTCTATTGTTTCTCGTAACAATAGAGAACAATAGAAAATTTAGGAAGCTTTTAGTACTAAAGCTTGGTTTCTTATAAAAAACCTGTATGTAGTGTAATTGTTCTAATTAACACGCCTTTTAATTGTTCTTTGTTCTAGCCATATAGTGACATGTACTTCCATTCTTCCTGCAGTAGTGTTTTGTAAATTGTTTCTTTTTTGTAAAGTTTTGATGAGAATAAAAAAACTGTTTTGTTGAGTATATATTTTTGAAAAACCCCTTGGATATAAACCTGAAGCTCTTTCTATTTCTGCATTGACAAATAAAAAACTAAGTTTCCCATTAACATGATTCAACAACATGATTTAACAACAAATGATGGGAAGATAAATCAAACAAAAAATTATTGAAAATAATTAATACCAGAAAGTTACAACAATTTCTTGTAAATTATAAATAATTAAATATTTGGTCATTTTATATATAATTTCAAGGTGAGTATGCTGTCCAAAATGATGTGCACCTTTGAGATCAAAACAGAGATAAAACAGCAAGGGTCTCTTTTCAAAAAACAATACATCAAAGAATTTCATAAATTTTTCATGAGATAGATTAGAATTATTGAATTTGTATGCATACTTCAAAAGAATTAAACAAAAATTTATTCCAACAAAGAAATGAGTGGAAAACTAGATGAAAAATTACACTGTGCTCAAGAAATCCCTCATATATTTCCTTGTAATTAACCCCCGTTTGGAATTGCTTGTAATTAAACTCTGCTTGAAAAAACTGGAGAGGCTTAAAGCAAGTTGGGCATTCACCAAGGTGAACTGGGTCATTGGGCATTCAGGCACTGACCAAGGGTCTGGTAACCATGTGGGCCCAATAGGTTTAGAGCATCAGTTCAACTAAGTTTAGATCCTGGGTGAGGTCACCTGTCATGTGAGCCTGTCTCTGGAAACAAGTGCAACCTCTCCTGCACAAAATTTATTATTAATAAAACAAATTGTTTTGTTTTGTCGAGATTCCAGCTCTACCAACAATCAAACTAACAATGATTGACACAGACAATAACTAGTCAAGTTGTAAGTTTAGCACAACTGCAATCATTTAAAAAAATTACATTTAATATTATGCAACATGGAAAATTTCGACATTTTTGATCCTACAATAAGATTTGTCACAAAACTCAAGAAAAATATTTAAAAGACATTTTATTCTGAAAAAACCTGAGAAAAAATCACTAAAACAGTGTCCTGTAGGAAGGATCAATTTCTGAGGGGGGGGGCAAGATAATTTTATAAGGTTTACTACCCTCAGACTGCCCCCCTGCCCCAATGGACACTATGGACCTTTACCAAATTTTGTCTTTAACACTAAAAAGATTTTGTTCTTAGGGTTTACAAGTTTTCTCAAATTTCTCAAATTTTAAACACACACCAAAACAAAAAATAAGCAGGAAGACAACCCACAAGAGCCCATCAACACTTAAGTTTCATGTGGAATCAAGTTTCTCTGCTTTGACAAATTTTCACATTTCTGTTTTTACCTGGAAATCAAGCAAGGAGAGTTTATTCATAATAACACTAAAAAGATTTTGTTCTGAGGATTTACAAGCTTTCTCAACTTTCTCAAAAAAGATTTCTCAAATTTCAAACACACACCAAGCATAAGCAGGAAGAAAACCCACAACACAAAGAGCCCATCAACAGTTAAGCTTCATCTGGAATCAAGTTTCTCTGCTTTGACAAATTTTCACATTTCTATTTTTACCTGGAAATCAAGCAAGGAGAGTTTATCCATAATACAAGCTCTTGTTTCACAAACTCTTGTTTGAATTTGCCAGAGCGCGACAGAGCCGGAAGGTTTGTCAGATGCACAGTTAAGTCCCTGCATATAAGAAACCAGATTTTTCATTCAGGGTATTGTTTCATAAACAGTAGGCTATCATTTTACATATTGTTTTCTTTAAAGAGCCTGAAGTTTCTTTCTTATTTGTAGGAATTTACTGCATATGAATTTTTCTAAATCAGGCAACTTTCCTCAGATCTGCAAAAATTAATACCTCCTATTAACAAAAATCGTATTAAAAAAATTGTCAGCTGAGTGTGGTGGTCACCGATCTGTAAAAAAAACTATTAAAATCAATTTATTGGTACCCATTTTAGAAAGTTTAATTCGCCAGAGACTGAATTCTCATTTGATTAACTACAAGAGACGCAAAACACATGTGCTTTGGAGACCTTACCATCATAATTGCTCGTCAGCAATTCTATTCCAAGCAGGTCATCGCTGTCATCACTCCAACCTCCAGAGTCAGTTTCCATCTTCGCGTTCCGACTTCTTTTTGCAAATGAAACCTCCAAAAAATGCTAGACTAACTCGTGCCTTAAATTTAAAGCATGTTGCAAACTTTGTAATTTCTTTCGACGCGACGGATGCTATACTCTAATTCAATTATCGAATGGCTTCGGATTAAAACATTGAATCTTGTGTCAACTTGGACAATTCAGCTCTCGTTTTCACGAAACAACATCTGACTTTCTTTGTCAAAAACCCGCCTTATTTTAATATTTGTTTTCGATTTTTGCTGTTGTTGCTGTTGCTGTTGCTATGGCACGGGTAAAGTGACACCACATAGTTTGTACGCTAAAAAACTTGAATATTTTTTAGTGGCGTAATGTTTTATAAAACAGTTATTTTTCAAAATATATATGCCCAATTATATTATAGTTACTTTTAAACTTTTAATTGAACTCCTCCTTGAAACATGCAAATTTCATGTTTACGTAGCAGACCTTCGGTTATCAAAGAATAAAGATATGTTTGTTTGAATAAATTTAATCTGTTCGCAGTGATTCTTTCTTTTTGTTAGGATTAAATATAATAATACACACCTCTAAAAGGGACCATCGCGGAATCAAGATCAC
>JAYJMH010064892.1:0-11798 GCA_036873815.1 Phacellophora camtschatica | reverse complement strand
TAATTATATAATTAGGAAAAATTTGAATTGTGGATATATATCACCATGAATACAATAAATGCAGTATTCTTGCTTACTCACGCAATTCATATGAATTGAGGAATGGATTTAACAGGGAGAGTATTCATAAATATTTAATAGCGGCTTTTCCGTTACTTGACTAAAAAAAAATTGTAAAATAGGCAAAGCCATGATGCAATTGAACTGTCACGCAAGTTGTGGATGTGGAATACACATTAATATAAATATTGGTATTGATTGAACCACAGCCGTTTGAATTATCTTGATATACAGAATTTGAATATAAGATCTGCTTACTATCAGGTAATGATAAGTTAACAAAAACTGCTCTATTTGTATGGTGCAATTTCGAATACAGAATTCCGGGCGTGATTTTTTCACAGCATATTCTTTGCACTATTTATGGTTAAATTTTGCATACAGATATTCAGCATGCTTACTTTTGCTTTGATAATTTTGGCATGCATATTATTGCAACATATTTTTGGTCTATGTACTTAGCTCGGAACCTTACATAGCGTACATAGTGTACACAGAGCTGGAGAAGAGCTGGATTTGTCAAAATAATATATCAGTGCACTTTGGTCCTAAGCGTACATAGTGTACATAGAGATAGGAAGAACTGGATATGCCAGCATAAAACATCACTGTACCTAGGTCCTTATCGTAGATATTGTACATAGATATAGGAAGACCTGGATATGCCAGTTTAATATATCAGTGTACTTAGTTCCTTAGCGTACATAGTGTACATAGTCATTAGAATAGCTGGATATGCAAGCATAATATACCATTGTACTTAGACCCTTAACGTACATAGTGTACATAGTGATAGAAAGAGCTGGATATGCCAGCAAAATATATCAAGAGCAGTATCTACAAAGGGTATGTGTGTTCTTATCTACATTTGAGACATCAGCTAATCTCATCACAGAATATCACAAGTTAAGTTAAGAAAAATTGCTCCTAAGAGCTGTTGTGTGAAGCAGTCCACTCGGGTTGATATTTTGCATGCTGCTGAGAAGTATGGACGTATTCTGGCTGCAATGAGCATGGTAGAGATCGAGTATTAATTAAAGAAGCAAATATAGACAGAAAGTGGCGATAACTCATCAATCAAAACAACTATCAATTCTTTGAGAAACAGCTCAGAAAATTTTTTTCCAAATGTTTACAAATTGCTGAACCCTATGTGTGAATTGCCTGTGACAACTGTCGAGCCCAAAAGAGTATTTTCAAAATTGAATATTACAATAAATAATACAATACAATGATCATATAATTTATGATAAATACATGAATATTAGATAAATACATGAATATTCGAATAATGTAATGCAGTGAGTGGAAATAAATCCAGAAACATAACATTTTATAATAAAATGTAACTTAATTCGACCTCAATTTATTGTGTTAATAAATTTTAATAAATGAAAATTTGTCATAAATTAGGTCAATGTTCAATTTGATTTATATTAATGCATGCATACCCCGCAGCTGCACTCCCTGTTGCTTCCATCGATCTACTATTGACACATATGCATCCTTCATTCGTACTGTACTGAGCAAATGGGAAAAATCGACCTTTACAAAAGTAGTAGCAATGCCATTTTTGTTTTGCTCCAGGATATGAACTAGAAGATGAATACTTGAAATTCTTTGTCCATTGCTTGCTCTCTAATAAAAATTAACAAATTTTCGGAAAAATAGCATTCTCATCAATTTTATGTTTAAGTTTAAATCTTCATAAAAATAAATTTAAGTGAGTGAGTGACCGTATTTAAACCTTTACTAACAGGTAAATTGTTTTTTTTTTCTAATAGAGAGGGCATTTTACGCTCCTGTTTCTTTTTCAGAAACTGTTCCTCATATGCTACTCCTCAAAAACTGTTCCTCCGCAACTTAGCAAACTACATCAGGTTCTTAGATTCGCTACTGCCGAGGAGATGCGAAGGAAAAGCCCCACGCTCAACAAGGTGAGAAAGAGACTGGTCAGTAAAGAATTTGCCAATTAAAGCTTTCTTTCCAGAGTTTTCTTTGTTAACAACACTTGACTGGACTGTGGTCGACTTCAAAATGAGAAAAATGTAGAAGAACAAATCTTTGTGCGTGGTTGACCGTCTGGTTCTGATAAGATGTACGGTTTTGCGTTTATATCCGAGTTGCTTGAACTAGATGACCTTTATTGTGCCTTTAGTCGTGCAGGAGAACAACACGGACAGCAAACTCAGGGCATGCTTACTCCGGTGAAAGAAGGAGAACCGTTGAAAAATGGTTGCAGCTTCCCTACCCTTCTACGAAGGTCCCCAAGCTGCGATCAACGAAGACTACGAGAGCAGAAAAGCCGCCGCCACAAATTGTGAAGCATGAAACCTTTCCAGTGAATGTAATTTCGAAATTTGGTGGCGTTCTTCGTACATTTATGTGAGCAATGAGATTTTGCACGAAAAAAAGACAAATGTCATTTCTAAGCAACTTGTAAAAGTTATTGTGGAGTTGTATAAGCACAGAGGAAAGGAATTTTTTTTAACTGACGTGGTAATCATCTACTTGACTAGTTTTTCATCTTTATATTTACATATGTTTTTGATATTTTAAAATTCAGCAACTGCTTTCATTTTAGCTCATTTGAGCTCACTTCGGTGAAAGCATTAAAAGCGTTGAAAATTGGCGGTGGAAGCCCTGCCCCTCCCTGAAAACTTCCAAACTGCGATCAATGATGATTACATTGGACATGAAATGTTTAGAACGCTGACCATGAGGTTTTTGCAATGTCTCAAAATATTTGACCCCTCTTGCTCATCATTTCACATGTGATCGCCACGTTCTTTGTAGTTTTGTTGAAATATATCTGCTTCTTCGCGGTTAAACTCAAATGGAAATCAGACCTTTGCATCAGGTGAGAGCTTCAGAATTTCAAATGTTTTCAAATATTTTAATTGCTTCAATTTTAGGGCCTGCCGCAATAAGCCTTTTCCATAGCGAAGGAAGTCATTGTCCATGTTGATATCAATGGATAAAGTTGGGTGCGTTGCATAGTGTTCTTGATTTTCTTCAGATGACATGGTATCTTTTTTGGTTGGCAGAGGTGTGAAGTTCTATCATTACACAAGAAAAATTTAATAGTAGTTTTAAAAAGAACATGAGGCGGGCGTTTTATTTTTCTGTGTTCCTTTTTTATTATTCTGTAAGACAATTTTCTTGCTGTTATGCCTAACATTTGCCAAATTTTGCTTGTCTTTTCACTGAAATTTGATTTTCTCTTCTTGCGCGAAATTTTATCTTCATCATTGTTTAAATTTTTAGAGCATTTTTGCGGAATAAATCACTCAAAACGAAGGGCATCCCGCAGAAAACAGAATCCATAACTAAATGAAGCCGAATCTTCATTTTTGACTGATGTATTGCGCATGTTTCGAAAGCATTGCTGGTATTTTTTTGCTGCTGGTATTTTTTTCTATTTAGGCCTGTTGGAAATACTTGTTCGTCGGTGTTGTTTTGATATGCTCAGGCAGCCTTCTTCTTTTTGGCAAGTGTTGGATGAAGTTTCATAAAAGGAAAAAGGTACTGTTGACATAAAATTTAAGAGTTCTGTAAGCAAAAGCAAATATTTCTGGTTCGGTATAATCTCTTATTTGAGAGACTTGTTTTTACATTCAGATTTTTTGGGTTTTTTGTGTTTTTTCTTTCAATTATTTCATTTTATTTATGTACTTTCAACAACAATGATAAATATGCTTTTTTATTGTACATAATTAAGGTGAAATTTTTCTTTTCCTTACGAATAAAGAGAATAGCAAAATGGGTTTGAATGTGGAATTTTATTTTTCAGCAATGCTACTCATCGTTTTATTTTTGTAGGTGTTACCTTTTTGCTTAAAGTTTCAATTGTTGACAAAAATTGTGGATTACGACAGCGTCACATGTTGCCAGCCCTCATGAAACAAAAGAAAAATCAGCAAAAATGCCTCATATGATTAAAATGCTACACTTTTGCCTGGAAATATAGTTTTGCGAATAAAATAACATAACTTTTCGCAGGAACAGCTTGCTATTTCTTTTTGATAATAATAGTTGATTTTATCAATAATTTTAGAGCCAATTCTTGATTAACTATTAAACCGCTACTTGCAGAAGAAAAATTTAGTTGCTTAATTCCAATATTTTGAAATTATTTTTTATAATGTATTGTCTATCTGAGAATCAACAATTGAAAAGCAAAATGTCTATGTATTTCTGCCTGTGCGCTCTGCCGTGTATATTCCCGGGAATGACATTTTTATAGCCAAATCGCCTATAACTAAAGTTAACGAGGCTGGAGATGAAAGTTAGAAAATGCAAATACTAAATTTGTGGAGGGGGGAAGTTTAATAAACCGGAAGGTCAGATTAATTGAAGAATTAAATCATTGTTCTACAACACAATCTTCAAAATGTTATCACTTCGTACGGGAAATTAATGTTTTTGGAAGAAAAATCTACAGAAAATGAAATACGGGATGTTCCCGAATAAATTAATTTGAAAAGGTAAAAATGGAACCAGAGAATAGTTATTTGGTAGTTTTCATCAAAACCTCTCTCTAAATAAGGTTTCTTATGGTCACGTGATTGAACAATAAGCTTTGAAATTGACACAAGAGTTTAGCCAATTAAATTTTGGGAAACGTTAAGAAGTTATTAGGACAAAGTAGGACAAAGGTTATCGTTTTGGAGTTATGAGGAAAAGTTCAAAGGGGGTGGGGGAAAAAACGCCCTCTTTCAAAATAGGCTAATCACGACTGCCTGCTAAAGTTTCGAGATGACTTGTTTACAGCAGGGGATACGGGTTATACATAGCCCACGTACCCAAACTCAAGCAAGCTAATACTCATTAACTGCCCTCGGAATGATGAAAACCTCAGTGAACTTTGGGAGACGACGCAGGGTATGAAAGTACACTCGATATATATATATATATATATATATTTATAATAATAAAAATTAGTCTTATCATGGATTAATTATAACCAAATTTCTCAAAAATGCTCATACATATGTACTTAATAATGATCCATCGCATTTTAATGATTATGAAATATATTTGTGGACTTGCTATATGGACTAAGCCAAAATAGTGCACTTTTTGGAAAATATTTTCCTTCTTTGTGAACATTTGGTTCCTAATTAGTCCCTCGATATATTGAGTGCAAAATAAAACTGTCCGATTTGGCACGAAATAGACCTGAGTACTTTCATAGCATTTCTTCGATATGGCATTTCCTCAATATATTGAGTACGAAATAGAAATTTGTGATTTGGCCAAAATAGACTTGGGGCAAGTCTAGACTTTTACCGGCTAGGCACGTTAAATATGATAACTCACTCACCCACTCATTTCGTACGCGAAATTAATGATTTTGAACGAAAAATCTACAAAAAATATATCACCGCAAAATAATATAAAATAAATAATAAACGGGGGGGTTCCCTAATAAATTAATTGAAAAGGTAAATATAGAAACCAGAGAATATTTCAAAGGCTCAAAAGCAGGTATGGTATATAGGCCAGTCATTAAATTCTTGATGAAAGGCACCAAAGGTGTTTTAGAATTAAATATTTTATCATCTTGCCTGCACAATGAAACATTTTTTTAAATATAATTTGTTATGAAGCATTTTGTAATACAATAATATTTCTCATATTACACTATGTACAAATCATTTTAATTATTACATTCGAATAATCAATCTGAAATGCATTAATATTTTGTAATATACAAAATAAACGACTCTGTACTTTGAATATTTGTGCTTATTTGAATACAAAGATTCAAACGGAATTGTTAATACTTTTGTGTTCTCAACATAACTCAAAAACCATTTTAAGTAAAGGTCTTTTGCTACCTCTTTTTGTAATGCTTGATAGTAAATAGTTTAGTAATATTATGTTCAAGGATTTCTTGATTTTTTGTGATGAGACAAATTGCCTGTTTCTAATTGTGTCTGTGCTATTTATGGTTAATTCTGGGTTAATGCTAGGGGAATGTAGGGTGTAATGCGATTTCTCAAAATGACTTAAAAAAATACAAAGTAAAAATATTCCTCACCTATCAAAGTATCTTTTTAATATTCAGTACTTAAAGGTATCCATGGTCCCAGGAACATAGGGTCCGGTTTATATAACATGCCCTACACAGGCAGAAATTTACAACTTGGTGTATGTTGGGGGGGGGGGAGGCAAGCATCCTAAATGTTTCCAACAGAAATTGAAAAAAAATCAACTTCATTCTTATTTTTAGATAAACTGATTTTTAGATAAATCTTTTCTTCTATTTGTTCATCAATGCAAAGATGTTAAGGGACTGAGAAATGTCAATAGATCGTTGCCTTTCGATGGAGATACTACTAGCAAAATTTGCCGTACACACTTGTTTCATGGTAGATATTTGGTGGAATTTGATGATTTTGAGCTTCGAGAAGGAACGTTCTGCCTCAGATGTGGTTACTGGTATGGTCAAGAATAGCTGGTATAATTTATACAAGTATGGAAATGTTTTTTGGAGCTTAGATATGAATGAAAACTCGAAAATGTGCGTTGGGCTTTTGCATTGACATTGTTGCTCTTTCCATTTGAATACCATTGTTCTTTTGCAAGGTATAGAGTACTTTTTAAATATCATCACTAATATCTCCCGGGCCAATTTTTAACCGTACTCTTTCAAAATTATTTCTAATCTACTTCTGTTTTCAGCTGGTGGCTTGTTTAAAAGAATCACAAACACTGGAATGATTTTAAGAGTTCTCTTTGCTTATCAAAACGGTGTGCCAATTTTTGATAATACCAATTATACTATATATGATATGACATGACAGCCCATATAGCGTTCTAAATTCTAAAACAAACCCATATAGCGTTCAAACACAAGCTCGTTAGCCATTCAAGCAATCTTAAATTTAAATATTTCTCAAACCTTGAAGTGAAGGTCAATCATGGATATTAAACATATAATGGAGTCGTTTTAAGCCAATCTGAAGTGCATGGTCACTCACAAAATTTCATGGGGAGTACCCCCGGACACCCTAAACATGTGGCTCGCTCCGCTCATCCAGGTCCCATAAACCCCATGTCGGAAGACACGGCATGTTAAACTAACATCCTTCGCTGCAAGCTGCAAAAGTAATGTGTCCGATTGGTGTTGTATTGGTTTTTGTCACGTGGTAGTGCGATTCCTTTGCAGCAACCATGCCCTTTTTGTTAGCAAATTTTGAGGCTGCTGGTGAAGTCACTCATGACATGTTCTGCAAAATGGAAGATCATAATGGAATATTTTATGGTTCAACATTTTATGATTCAATAGTGGAATATTTTTACTTCTGCTGAAACTGTTTTTTTTTTAACAAGGATATTTTTAGCTACTTGTAGACTAGAATTTCACACTTTAGCAGCATAAATGCTCAAAGTAGAACCCCACAATTTCCGCTTCCGATGCCCCACAACCATCTGATGAAATGGCAGCTAGTAATAAATATAACAAGTCATATCTTGATCACTAGATTATTAAAAATGTATTTCTTTTTTTATCTGAACACCCTGTATTATCATAAATTTTATTAATTATCCTAAACAATATTTTCAATGATGTTGACTAACGGAAATGGGTATGGAATAATACCTGGAATAACTGTAGTATATTTGAAATTAGCATCTGACACTGCAGAATTGCTTGCATCACCACGCATGCACCCACCATTAGAATATTCCCATGTGGCAGAGGTATGCAAATCAGTTTTGCATTTGGAGTAACAATCTTTATCTGTACCCAAATTTGAATGTGACGTTGATGATTGTATTTGAAATGAATGTCTCCATATCACTGACTCTCCTGAAAGTTTACCGAAGAATGTAAAAAGGAAATTAAAAAATAACCAACAAAAGAGACCAAAACTTAAAGCAGAAGCATTTGGAAACTATTCAATTTGGGCTCAACATCAATCAAGAAAAAAAAATATATGGGAAAATTGTTGACAAAATTCAGTAAAACTCCGATCATAAGCTCTGAGTTTATAAAGTTTGAATGCATATTTTTGTGGCCCTATACATGGGGCATAATATTTGCGGATTGGGCATAGGACTTATATTTGGGGATTGGATGCGGAATGACATTAGAGGTTAAAAATAAATGGGTTCATACAAATGGGGCCAATAATTGGAGTTTGGGCTAATATATGGAATGACAATAGTGTTTGAAAATTAATGGGCTGATGTTAGAAGGGATTTTGTTTTGGAGAGCATAAAATCGGAGATTAAAGTTATTGAAAATTGTGTAAAATTGGCCCTGTCAGGAACTACATTGCAAGATTACATTAATTACATAAGAAGAGATATCAATTTCATCGGCAGAGTACATCAATTATATAAAAGAGTTAATCCGTTTCATCGGAATAGTACCTCAATTAAATCTTTGAGAAAATCAATTCCATTGGAAGAGTAAATCAATTACATAAGAGGAGTACATCACTTATATCTGCAGGATACATCCATTGTATCGAAAGAGTTCATCAATTTCATCGGAAGGTTATATAAATTACATAAGAAGAGTATATCAATAACCCCGGAAAAGTACATCAATTATATCAGAAGAGCTCATCAATTACATTGAAAGAGTATCTCATTTACATCGGAAAAGTACATCAATTACATTGGAAGAGTACATCATTTACATCGGAAGAGCACATGCATTATATCGAAAGAGTACATTTTTTACATAAGAAGAGTATATCAATTACTTTGGAAGAGTACCTCTATTATATCGAAAGAGTACATCAATTACATCAGAAGAGTTAATCCATTATATCGGAATTGTACCTCAATTAAATCTTTGAGTAAATAATTTGCATTGGAAGAGTACATCAATTACATAAGAGGAGTACATCATTTCCATCTGCAGGGTACATCCATTGTATCGAAAGAGTACATCAATTTCATCGGAAGATTACAATAATTACATAAGAAGTGTACATCAATTATATTGGAAGGGTACATCAATTACATCGGAAGAGTACATCAACTGCATAAGAAGAGTACATCATTTACATCTGAATATTACATCCATTGTATCGAAAGAGTAGATCAATTACATCGGAAGAGTACATCCATTACATTGGAAGAGTACATTACTTACATTGGAAGAGTACACCAATTACATTTGAAGAGTACATCAATTAAAGCGGAAGAGTACATCCATTATATTGAATGAGTAGATCAATTACATTGGAAGAGTACATCAATTACATAAGAAGAGTACATCACTTACATCTGAATATTACATCCATTGTTTCGAAGGAGTAGATCAATTACATCGCAAGAGTACATCCATTACATTGGAAGAGTACATTATTTACATCGGAAGAGTATTTCGAAAACCTATTTTGTTAATATTTGTGCATCGAGTGTTGAAATATATATTCTGAAAGTCAAAATTGTTCTCCAACCTAAATCCAGAAGTCTAGATTTTTGTCTAAACTGCGTCTTTGGATCTCCGATGCCAGTGCGTTTTAGGAATTGAAATTAATTGTGCTTGCAAACACACCAAAGAAAGAAACTGAAAATTGAAGATTAAATGCTTTCTCCTTTTTCTCTAATTTTACCAAAAACCTACAAAAATGAAACAGCAATTTTAGTTTTCAAAAAACGCTATCTTAGACAACTGATTTTCAAGATTCTTTTTAGAATTAATGTCCAGAAGTGTTTTCAAAAACAAAGTATGTTGTCTGGAATACCGACGTGATTTAGAAAATGACAAGTTAAGAAAGCCTGCTACTATATGTACTAGTATCAGTTAATTTTAGTAGAAATAAGTATTCATTTAAGTTTTGATTGACTCACAGCCATTAGAATTCACTTGATAGAAAAGATTTGAACATAAGTTCCCATTATTTTCAGGAAGTGATAAGTTAAGAAAATTGCTTCCATGTACTAGTATCAGTAAGTTTTAGCACACATGAATTTTGATATTCGCTTTGATAAACCCGCAGCAATTCGAATTCATTTCACAGACAGGATTTGAATATAAGTTCTGATTACTTTCAGGAAGTTATAAGTTAAGGAAAACTGCTACTATGTGTACTAGTATCTGAAATTTTAAGTAAAAATCAATAATGATATTCTATTGATTACAGCAATTCGAATTCCTTGATAGACAAAATTTGACTATAAGATCTGAATACTTTCAGGAATTATAGGTTAAGAAAAACTGCTACTATGTGTACTAGTATCAGAAATTTTTAGTACAGATCAATATTGATATTCTTTTGATTGCCTCGCAGCAATTCGAATTCACTTGATAGACTAGATTTGAATATATGATCTGCCTACTTTCAGGAAGTTATAAGTTAAGAGAAACTGCCATTACATGATCTAATCTCAATAATTGTTAGTAGACACAAATAGTGATGAAGGATTTGATTAACTCACACAACAGTTTGAGCTCTTTTCATATCCAAGACTTCAATATGAGTTCTGAATATGTTTAACGAGTGATAGTTTTGGAAAAACTGCTACTATATGTATTAGTCTCAATAATTGTTGGCAGACATAAATAGTGAAAAGGCATTTCATTAACTCACAACAGTTTCAGTTCTTTTCCTATCCAAGACCTCAAACTGAGTTCGAAATTTTTTTTAACGAGTGGTAGTTTAAGAAAACTGCTTCTATATGTACTAGTCTCAGTAATTGTTAGTAGACACTTCTATTGATGTTGGTTTTAATTCACCCACAGCCACTGAGTGTACTCGGAAAATAATGTTAAGTATAACCTTTTCAAAGGCATTGAAGCATTTACTTGAAACATATTCAATGCATAATATTTCTTTTTTGACCGTACATAATAATACGATATATTGCACTATGAAAATGTGCTTCAACCTTTTTATCTATAGTATTATTAGAATGTCAAAAAACAATACGTACGTGAACAATGAAAATTTCAAGATATCCATTACTTTGTTTCATGCGTTGCCGCGAAAAAAACTTCTAAAATGTAGCAGCCACAAACAGTATAGAAGTTCATGAAACTATTTGTATTTGATCAAAAATTTTATTTCCAAAATTTCCATGAATTGTGTGAATAGGATCAATTTCAATTTTGGATATTTATCACAATGAATGGATATTTATCCATGGTGATAATTAGGATATTGATCAACATGGATAAACGCACAAATTTCTTCGATGATACCACCAACAATGCCATTCATCATTTCACTTTATATAAATTGAGAAAGAATTTTAACCAAGCAATAAATATTTTACATTGGTTTTATTTGTTTTAATTGACTGCTAATTATGGAATCCAATTGACTCGCATGTTGTGGACATGGAGTACACATGGATTTCAATTATTACTCTAATTACAGGTGTATAAATCGAGGTTCTAAGACCTAAAATATGACTTCAACAAGAGCAGTCGATTTTTTTCAAGGGGTACAGGCAATTAACATAATATATTTCTGAAAGGTGTAA
The DNA here is from genome assembly GCA_036873815.1 of Phacellophora camtschatica. NCBI lineage: Eukaryota > Metazoa > Cnidaria > Scyphozoa > Semaeostomeae > Ulmaridae > Phacellophora > Phacellophora camtschatica. The sequence goes on along the minus strand of JAYJMH010064892.1, from coordinate 278 downwards.
GAACTCTTCAAAAAGACATATTTGTTGCTGTAAGCTACAAATGAGTAAATTCTAAATGTTGGGTCTCCAGTTTGGGGGGTTGTCTTATACAACGGGTCGACGTATACCATGGTATTCACGGTATTTGTTTTGCTTGACCGAAGTAAACATGAAGATAGACAGAACAATCATGCAATTGAATTGGCACGTATGATGTGGTGATGGAGTACGCATTATTTTCAATACAGGTTTTGATTGACACACACCCGTTTGAATTCACATTATATACTAGATTTGTT
>JAYJMH010064881.1:0-11800 GCA_036873815.1 Phacellophora camtschatica | reverse complement strand
TGGAAGCACCATCCAACCACTGCTCAAATATACGGCAACCTTCCTTCTGTCTCTTCAGTTGTGCAAGCTAGAAGAGCTCAGTTTGCCGGCCATTGTTGCAGAGCTAAAAATGAGGTAATTTCGTTTCTTCTTCTCCTGGTAAGACCAATAGTCGCAAACTGTCACTCTCTGATGTCATCGCTAGGGATACAGGCATCAGAAAGGAGGACCTCAGTAATGCAATGATGGACCGGGAATTCTGGCGCAATAATATAAACTTCATTGTCTCGACTGCGGTCGAACAATGATGATGATGATAAATAATTATAAAATAAATTTTCTTGCTCATTCTCATTGTTTTATGTTGCTACAATTGTCAACAAGTATGTTCTGACAAGTCACAACAAGAAAATTTTTGCCTCAAGTGTTTCAATCTATCCTCGGATCAGAGATGACGTAAAACCTGTTTGTTTTCACTGCAGTTCATGTCACATGATGAATCGGGAAGCATTCCTGAAATTAAATTTTATCTTTCGTTTTCAGAAAGCATGGCAGGAAAACTTGCATGTTTGAGTGAAACATTTCAATGCTATTCCTACATACCTCGTGTAGATTTGCCAGCAATTTGTAAACTTTTCTGTTAAATTCACTCTTCTTTGCATCCTAAGAAACCCAATAAAAAAATAAGCAACATGCTAGTTAGGCTCCTGATTTTCCTGGTTCGTGTAGGATGTATTTACACATTTTATATATCATATAAATAAATTTTGAATTTGAATTGAATATAAAAATGAACAACATTCAACGAATAAATTAATTTAAATCATATATGTAATGGAACAATGTGTAATAAAAGTTTCTAAATCCCCTTACCTTAAAAATCAATTCGTCAGTAACTGTGTAAGTTCTTTCAAGTTTTCCAGACATATAGTTAATCTCCTTTTGCAGGGAACGAGTGTCTATCAAAACCTAAAAATAATTTGCAAGTTGAAAAGTGTTCAAAATAATTTTTAACATAGTAAAATGGTTGATTAAAATTGCTCATTCAATACATTTATAGAATTCAACTAAAAGATTTTGAAACTACAAAATAAAAAAACCTTGTTTATATCTTGTTTCTGCCTGTTAATATTTGCCACAATTTCAAGAATTCTTCTCGTGTACGCTGATCTGTTGATATCTTTTGTCATTTGCTCAAATTCTGCTACCTAAATTTCAAAACAACAACATTTCAAAATTATTTAAAGCATTATTCTGAGGCTAGAAGTTTCTCAGAAACATTTGTTACGTTATTTTAGGAACAGGAATTCTTAAATATTTTTGCCTCCACAAACAAAAATGTCTTTTCTTCTTTTCTCTTAAAAAGTTACATTACAAAAACAAACAAATACATATACAATCACAACACTGCTGGGAGCATGCAATCATATCATTTCCCATGGTATTGACATTACATGAATACTTACACGTAAAAAGAACAGACACAAAACTTACAACCAAAATCACAAATTACAAAACTACAGTACAAAGGAACTTAAAATTACAGAATAAAAGTATACCAATATCAACATGGAGGTTTGTAAGTGGAACGCAGTGTCACTTTCTTGTAAAAAAGCAACCACTAACATAGCCAAGATAATCACATCTCTAGATATATGACAAATAGCACTTGAACATTTCGTTCTTAAGAAGTTATTTTGAAATGTGTATATTAAGAACGAATGATATTTGTCATACATCTAAAGATGGTGTGTGTGTGTTATTATGTCAACTATGATATGACACTAACCCACTGTGGCTGTGTATTTAGCCAAATTTTAAGGACTCTAACATTTTGGAAGGGTAGCGGCAAAAAATTTCCCAAAATAATTTTTCAATCTAAAAAATATACCGGGTGTCCCAAAAAATGGTAACAGGTTTGATTAAAGCTAGTGATAAGAGTATCACTCAAATCCGTCAAAAATTATTTTTTAAGTAATCTATAGTCAATTCAAAAATCTGGTTTGTTGATATCAATCGTTTGAGAATTGAGATAGTAACATTTAAATTTCGAATTTGCCTCCCATTCAAAACCAGAGAGGTTTTAATTTTTGGCCTACGCTCTTAAAATATCGTGTTGTATGCACAATTAATAACAAACTAGGTAAAGATTTTTAAGCTAACTACCGAGAAATATTTTTAAAATTGTTTCTAATGAATTTGAGTTAAACTCCCAGCGCTAGCCTTGATCAAAGCTGTTACCTTTCTTTGGGACACCTATATGCTTAATAAAAAGACAATTGTTTTGAAGAAGAGTAGTTTAATGTCCATCAATTCAATTCAATTTCAACCTAAAAAGCAACTTGCAACATCAAAACGCAGTTAATCAAAACAAAAACAACAACTTTCATACCAGTTGCTTATATAACTCTTCCTTGTTTCTTGTCTCCTCCGCGGCGTTTTTCATTTTCTCCCGCAGTAGTTTGATTTCTTCGATTTTCAATTCTATTTCTGACTAAAAGAAACCATTTAATGTTAAATAAATGCCTAAATCATTCAAATAAAATGCTTTTTTCAGATCGACACAGAAAAAGTTTCATGATAAGATTACAAAATTATAGGCCAAAGCTGAAAATAGCAATCATGCTTTCATTGTTTTTTTTTCGTGATAAACTTACCACTCTAGTTTCATTTGCCACTTTCAATTCTCTGTATTGTGCGATAAGAGGAACTCTGTGATTTTCCCATTGATTTGAAAGATTTACCAAGCGCTGCGTGCTGTTCTCAACCAATTGCTAATGAAGTAAATGAAAACAAAAGTGATTTGGTAAATTCACGTGCTGTATTGCTGATTCCTAACAAAAGTTTTACCCAATCATAATTGAGTCATAAAAAAAATGATTTTCAAAAGTAAGGGTGTATTTTATTTGCACCAATTCTGTTTTCGGTAGACATGGTAGAGTTGGAATTCCTATTTTTTCGTCCAATATTCTGAAAAAGGTAGACTTGGAAGACCTTTTAAACCTTCTGCTCCAACAAGCAGAATGTTTGGCAGACTTTACAGATATTGATTTTATCAGCGAACCGTCATCTTGTAATGGTTGTGTCTTCTTTTGTTTCTTGTCGAAATTCACTACAAGAGTAGCCCTTTGCTATTCTTTGCTGACGCACCCAAATCGCCCTTTGCTGACGCACCCAAATCGAATTTCGAATGTGAATTTCATTAGAGCTCCTCTGACAGTCTGCCAATTTTGGAATTCATATTTGTTTGGTACTGTGATTTTGCTTTCTGCCAAGTGTGCTGTCTTTAGACTCCGGTAGGTTTGAGAGGATCAATAAAATACACCCATATTTCATAATTCAAAATTAATTTAAATTAATCAAATTCAAAATCAAAGAATATCAATGACATTTGAATGAAAAAAAATTGATGGCATGGCATACCTCGAGTTTAATGATGTTATTTTCAGCATCAGGTAGAAGATCAAATGTTCTTTTCTTCACGCGATATAAATCTTCTAATTCAGTATTCTTCGATTGGGCAGATTCATCTACCTCAGTAACCTATTTTTAAAAATTAGAAATTTTCAGTAATAAAAGACAAAACTTAATAAATGACCATAAATTCCTTTTCTCTTTAAAATCATTTAAAAACAAAACAACTTTCAAATCATAAATAGCAATATTCCAAATAAAAACAAAATTCGTTCTGCTTTCAGATGATTAGAAAACTATTGAGTACTTTCATCGTCTATTGTTAATTTAGAAAAAACTTTTCCTGCTTTTACTAGCAACATGCAAAAGTGCAAACATAACTAAACCGAAGGTTGATCAGAAATTTATACCGGTTTTTTAATTCAAAATGTGTAAGTTAATAAACAGCTAAGTAACTATTACTATAATAATAATAATAGAAATATTTATACAGGTAAAACCTTTTCAATGCCAAAGGCATTGTTATCAATAAGGGTCCTGTTACAAACTAAAGTATTTACATCTTAAAAAGTGAAAGTAATTGCATGTTAAATTAAGTACAATATCATTTATCTAATCCTAAAATGTTGAAACTTACTGATTAAATACCACCCACCAACAGTACAAAAATTAAAATTAAAAGAGAATACATTAAAATTGAGACAAAATTTACCCCTAAATTGAATTCTTTAGACTAGGGTGATAGACCTCTAAACTAACATTTAGCGACCTTCCGCTAATGATACCAATTAAAAATTTAGCAAATTTACAGAATTTTAGATGTTGCTTGAATACGACTGTATTATGGCTTTTATAAAAAAAATATCCCGATTTCTGTTTTTTGACAGGCACTCAGAACCAATCCCTTGATTAAATTTAGCGATACAATACAATCCGATAACATAAAAACGTTGAAATGAACCTTCTTGTATATATTTATACAGAAAATGCCATGCATTTGTGACACTATCCAGAAATACCCTCAATTGATGTTTATAGTAATGAAATGAATACTCTAACCTAGTCATCTCAACAATTATTTGGTTAAAATTCATTGAACACTGTCCGTCGTACCCCAGAGACCATAACCTTCATGTTAGCTAAGAATTGTACCACGCATTTTAGATTATTCGGTAGAAGAAAGCTGACAGAATACCAAATTGCTTTAAGATCCATTTAGTAGAACTGGAGTTTTTATGTTTTATGTTCTTTCTTAGAATTCTGTACTTTTTGTTTTTGATTGAAAATCTCTGCATCGCAGAAGAATTTATAGAACCATTCTTGTTGCTTTGCCATTTAGGGTGCTTTGCTATCCTGTCTTTCGCTGCAGGCCGATGGGAGGTCAAATTCAATCAAGCTAGTTTTTTCTAGTTTCCATAGCTAGAAATCTACAGAAAATTTTAGAGGACTGGGTACTAGCGCAGTCAAGATGTCTTTTTCAATTTCTATTCCCATTGAGGCCATTGGGACAAGCAACTTAACAAAAGCAATCAGAATCAAAATACTTTTTGTTGTGTGCTCATGTCCTGAGGTCCCAAAACGACCAAAGTTTCTTCCATTCCCAATTCCGAAAAGGGACATCACTAAATTAATTTTACAACAGGACCGGTGCAGACCAAAAAATAGATTTAAAAAAATGAAAGCCTCGTTGTCATAAAATGCTAAAACATGTGCCCCGTCAACAATGTTTAAAAAAGTGTGTGTGCCCCGTATAGTCAAACTTCATCTGGTAGAAAACGATTGACTAGATTTATCATTATTTTGAAAATTTGATACCGTAGATATATATATTATTTACCCTAAGGACTAGATCAATCATTCCAGGAAATTTGAGGGAATTTTATATATTTAAATTCCAAATTCTCTGTTTGGAAAAAGTCGATCAAGGCCAGAAATATAGTTGCTCTATCTTTGAGCAGTACAAAAAGTGCCTGCCCCGCTGCATTCTCCACTGGCCCCGTTGTAAAATAGATTTGCACTGTCCCAAATAACACCTGTCGCGATGTCGGAGGTCGCTTCCAAATAGCTTCAATTTTCATTATCAAGAAAAAAATTGTCCTGCTTTGGTCACAGAAAGCCCAATTAAACATAAAAATTCTGCAAGTAATATGGGCTTCCTGTGCTTTGGTCACAGTGTTTTGAGCGACCAGTTTTGGAAAAAGAGCTACTGGTGAAATATTTTTTAAACTTTTACTGGTTGCATTTAAATTTCAAATCCCATTTTCCACAGGGTAGTGAAAAGGAAATTGTTCCCGTACCTCTCCTCTGGCAAAAGGTAGTACAATACATTTATTTTGTTTCCATGGGAATTGTCGCACCACACATGCGCACACTGGAAAGCCTGAGAAATTTACCCAAAAATGATATCATAATGAATTGATGGATGTGAAAAATGATTTAAATTTGTCAAAAATGTTTCAAAATGAATTGTTTTTGTTAATTGTTTAATTTCATTTATTTTTAAAATATGTTTAAATTTAGCTTTATTTTAAAAAATGAAAACCGTTCCTTGAAATTGAAAACCGTAGAACTGCATTTTTTTCTTGCCAAAAACCGTAAAACACACTTTTCCTTGCCAAAAACAGTAAAACCGCACTCGAAAAGTCTCAAAACCGCGAACCGTCAAGTCCTACGACCCCCACAAAACATACTCAGAAAGAAATAAGAAAACTGAAAGTTAAACGCTTATTTATCGATGCAGCCACTATGAAGAGATTTATTTTTTTCAAGAATTTTTTCAAAAAATCTTCCAAAATGAAACAGCCATTTTAATTTTCAAACAATTTAGTCATGGACAACTGATTTTCAAGGTTCTTTTTGGAGTCATTGTTCACAAGTGTTTTCAAAAACAAAGTATGTTGTCGGGAACACCACCGTTGTTCAGAAAATCCTACAAGGCGGCCCTCTAAGAGATACCCTGTTTGACCTTTACGAAAAAGATACCCTCAAATGACTAGCCCCCCAAAATGGCACATCCCGTACCGGTATTATGTAAGTTTTACTTCCACCGACCGGGGGCTTAACCAACATGTCGTTCTTGTCTCCACAACAGTCACAGTCAGAACACCTACGAAATGCTTTTTAGAGTTTTTATGAAAAAAATTAAAAGTTCACAATGATAACAAAGAAAACCCTCACCACATTGTTAATTGCTTTGAAATTTTAATCGATTATATGATCCTAAGACTGTGTTGCACGGCTTAAATATTTTGCCAATTAATTCTAGCAATGCGTTTTTAGTTTTCATGAAGGAAATCAGGAATCTTTACGACATAGAACAACGAGGATCAAAACACAGCCCAGTCTTGGTATTTCAATATTTTAAGATTGAATTCCTAATCTGGTATTTTTCAAAGCACAGTCGATATATCTAAAGGATTTCACATAAGAATTAAGTTTTCATGTTGACTGACTGGGCCCCGCCTGTAGTTCGATCCTTATTTGGTTTGAATATCTCACCCGGAAGCTATCTTTCCATTGGTTTTGCAGAAGGACGTGATATATTTTATGTCACGTGATGTTCACACCCTCTTCTCGTAAAAACATAAACTGAACTTATTTATATCTTCGGCCGCAGTTTCAGGTTTAAGAGAACTGAAAGCGTTTGCTTCTTCGATAAGCAGAAGTCATTGTCAAGTCAACAAAATGGGCGAGCCAGTGAGACCAAAGGGATTTGGAATGACAAGAGCAATCAAAGAAAAGGTCAGTTTGATTTTGCTTTAAAACTAAACGTTAGTTATGGCTTTTCCTGTCTTCGTAGCTACTAGTAGCGACATTTTATAATTGGAGATGCTGTTTGACTGTGGGATAAAACAAGTCAGAAGCCCAGTCGAAAGGACGTATTCGCCTTTTAACAGCTCCACGATGGTCGTTTTTCCCACTGTCAAACTGTCAGAACTTCACCAGGCGTACCAAGGGATCGCAGCGCATTGGAAGAGGGGGAGCCAAAATGCCAAGACCAGAGAAAAATGAAAACGTTTAATAAAAATATTTATGAGCTAAATAACCCGAAACCCGCCAAACCTACCATCCCATCAGGTTTTCAATAAAGAATGAAAAATAAACAGAGAAAAACAAATCCAAAGAGAAGCAACACGATGAATACAAACTCAGAAATTGTACTGGTACACTAGACCGGTGTAGGCAAGGTTGCAATAATAGAAACTCGAATCATATTTGGATATTTTACATAATATTTTAGATAAATTTTATATATTGATTTTTATATATATTTATGCATTTCAGATTACTATAACCTACTTTAATGATTCGATTAAGCCCCCCTCTCGAGTAAGCCCTCTTTCGAATAATCTCCCCCCCTATTTTGTTAAAACAGAAATTGAATAGGTCTCCCTCTGATATTCTTTCAGATTCAGTAAAAAAGACAACACATTGATTACAATCTTTCAAGAATTCTTTTTCATACGACCATACCTATGTTGAGTTTCAAATAAGAAAACTTAATTACTCCTTTATCTGATTCGTTTTTAGATAATTCTCAGCTCAGTGAAGCTGACTTTTGAATAAGCCCTCCTCTGGAATAAGCCCCCTCTGGAATAAGCCCGCCTCTCGTATGAGCCAGAATTTTGAATAAGCCCTCCCTCCCGGGCTTAATCGCATTATTTAAGTATTAAGGAGTGCCGGGCACCAGTATCTAGAATATTTTCTAGTTTAATATCTAGAAATCCCGTGTCAAGACAAAGAACATCCCTCACCCAAAGAATGTTGAAAATAATCCCACAATAACGTTGAGAGTATCTTTTTACGAAAATATATTGGCTTCAAAGTTGCTTGATTGTGACCTTTTAAAAGTCAATAAATGACAAAGCCCATGAGTTTTGAAAATTCTGTTGCAGAAATTTCAATTTTTTGACATACAAATGTATTTTTGATTGATGCATAGTTTTTGCAAGATCTTAACATGGAATGTTCATGCAATTTTAATGTCGTCATTTACTGTAGTCTGCGTGCAAATTCGACTGGTTTTCCTATCAAAAGAATTTAGTTGAATGAAAATTTCAAGTCCTTTGCACGCAGGCTACATTTACTGACCCTTATGATTTTTTGGTTTTGGAAAAAACATTTAATCACAACACCCCATGTGGAATTTCATCCTCGATTTCTTGTGGTGTTTTCAATCCCTTCATTCCGGGGTTTCTCTGTATAATATGAACATAAAACATAAAAACAGAACACTACATTAAAACCTCATGTAATGCGTTGTTTATCAGTTAAGCCTTCACTAGACAATGATAATAACGTATCGCCAGGCATTAGTGCACGATTATTTATTCATAAACAACTACTTTGCAAGAAACAGTTGGTCTTAAAATTAAAGAATCATTGCTAACCAGCACCCATTGCACACCCACATAGCAACATACTGCAACAAGGTTATAACAAATAGCGAAAACATATTTCTACGGCTCACCAATGGAGCTGAATGCAGTAAACAAATTGGTTCTGATCACGAAGTAAAGAAACACTGTCTTTTTCACTGCTGATAAGTCGCTATTAGGCCAAAACTTACTTTCAGGTAACATGAAAGTTGTCAAAGAAATGTACCATGGGTAATTTTTGCCCGCAATAGCCGCTGGTTAGCAATATGTCTTCTGAAATAAGATAGAAGTGAGCAATTAAGCAAGCTCTCGCTCTCCTGCTTTCGCAGTAAGGCAATGTGACTATGAAAGGGATAGGCAAATAACACAAAGCGATCTAATTCCTTACTAAAATAAAATTAAAATAAGAGGCATGGGGGTCAGCGCTGTTTTTAGTAAATTTTGGGCTGAAGCTAAACGCCTTGGCGTTATAAATATTGGATGGTTGGCTGCCTCTAAAGGTTGCCAATTATAATTAAAAATAATTTTTGAATTTAGCTTGGATTTAGAATGAACAAATAGATTTGTATCGGTGTGCCTTTTTGTGAATAATATTTCACTTTGCTATTTAAAAATAGTTTTTGTTTTAAAGTAAGAATTCAATTTTTCCCTAAATGTAATTCTTAGAAGTGAATACAAAATTAGAAAACAAAATAGATTCTTTTAAACGCCCCCATTTTAACAAACACCCCCAAGAGATATAAAGTTAATAAACTCCACCACATTTTAATTTCCACCTTTAATTAACACACCTCCACTCCAGAATACTTTTTTAGTTTCTCTCTTTTAACCCTCAGTCCTCTCCTATCCAGAGAAAAGAATTAATAAGAAACCTCCTTTGGGGATTAATCATGAGGTCTTATATAGGATTGACCAGGTATCAATTGCAAGTTTTATTATAGATTATGTGTTCAGTTAATTTCTTAGAAAACTCAAAATTAATTAAACGTGCCCTCGAATAAACGGGACATAGAGTCTGAAAATTTATTAAGTGCCTGGGAATTTATTGCAAAATTACAGTAAGATTATCCAGAATAATTTCTTGTCGCAAACACCATTTTGTTTGCACAATAACATCTACAAAGTTGATCATCTCTCAGTAGTATTCAAAATGGATCTTTTGCAATGTATTTGTCATACTTGCCTTTCAAAGCATTGTTTTATCTTTCCATACATTAAATAACCCATTTATCCAACTTACCTGCAAAGCTTTTCACGACTGTAAATTTTAAAAAACAAAATGAAACTATTTTTCTGCACATTTGCGGTGATTTTGCAAATAAAAATACGTCATAAAGTAATAATTCAAAAATAGTGACAACTCCAGCGCTGCCCTTGCTGGAGGGTTGCGGGCTGCTTCGGGGGTATTACGGAGGTAGGGTTTCGCTCGTAATTTCGGATTTTGTTGATATTTTGACGGGATTGCATTGTCGGATGTTAGCTTTTTCGGCGGAATTGGATTTTAAGAGAAATAATTGTCATACTCCAAATAGCAAAAGGGAAATATGTATAGAATTTCACAAAATATGTATTTCATTTGTTTCTCGTCTATTATAATTTTCGTTTTTGCAAATATTAATTCCATGCAACTATCCTGTATGAGGAAATAGTGCAATATCGTAGAGTAAAATTAATTAGCTTTCTTTCATTCGTTAACATTCCAACTTTAGGTAAATTTCTTTCTGTAAAATTTGTTGATCGACACAATATTGACTTTTCGTGGCAATTTGGGTTGTTCTTCGTAATGGCCCAATTCCGACCATTCTTTACTTTGTTTCTCGTTGATTTGTTATTTGTTCGTGCCAATATTTTTTTGTGGCAATTTGCGTGTTGTTGTTACCCTCTACCATTGTTTCATTTGTTTCTCGTCTATTTATCTTTTTTTCTTGCAAATAATAATTTTTTCGTTCTTGCAAAGATGATTGATTTTCTTAAATTTACAATTTTGTTCTTCATTTCTTCAACGTTTATTTGTTTTTATCCTTGTAAATATTATGTGAATATTCAATTTGCAGTTTTTCTTGCTATTATATTTGCGTTTCTTGTTACCTCCGCCTTCGTTTATTTTTTCGTATTTTTCAAGTGTAAATTTGGGCTTTTCTTGTTTCCCAATGACAATTGTTTCAATTGTTACACGTGTATTTATTATTTTGCTTTTTTCGTTCTTGCAAATATTAATTAATTTTCGCACCATTTTTCGTTTATTGATCATTTTCTTTCTTCCGAAAATTATTTCTTAACCCCTAGGATCGTTATATTTGTTTACCGTTTCACTGATATATTTGTTCGTTCTTGCAAAAATTAATTTGTTTTTGGCAATTAGCTTTTTTCTTTTATAGTTTGTAGTTTATTTGTTTATTTTTTTCTCGTTTATTTATTTTCTCATTCTTGCAATATTTTTTCACGTTACCCACGACCATGTTATAGATGCGTTACTTTTAGGTTTATTCGTTCTTGCAAATATAAATTTTTTGATTCATTGCAATAAAAAAAAATCAAAATGTAAAATGAAGAAGAAAGTGGAAATGTTTGTGAAATTTCGTTCAAATATCAGTCAGGGTAAAAATGTTTGTGAAATTTCGTTCAAGCATCATCGAGGAAAATGGGAAAGCTTTTGAGATGAAGTTGTTATTTTGTCAAAGAAAAGACGCAGAAAAAGATGCTCGCACTGGAAAGCTGGTAGTAGAGGAGAACTGTGTGTGGTGGCAGCAGCAAGGCGTATGGCAGCCATTCTTCGATAAAGCAAAGTGGTGGAGAAATTATGTTCACGGATGGATTGAGAACAAAGCAATTAAGCAAAATGGAAGATGCACAAAAAAAAGTGAAGTCGGGAGCGAAGAAGAGAATCGAAAACTCCCGAAGAGAGACGCCGAGGCAGGGACGCACATTAGGGGGGTGTGGGGGGTGCTACACCCCCCCAATATTTACCAAATCGGTCCATGTTTAAAAATAAGTCGGTCCCTGAAAATTTGGGGTCGCTTTTTGGTATG
>JAYJMH010064870.1:0-11802 GCA_036873815.1 Phacellophora camtschatica | reverse complement strand
TATACGTATATGTACCGTGGTTATGTATGTGCAATCTCTTGCATTATTTTAGGTATGCATATGTTGGCCTTTATGCTGTGAACAAAGGCAATGGACAGCCTTCTCGCATTGGTTTTTTTATGAACAAAGATAGTGACAACTGCAAGTTTCACGAGGAATGGGAAGTGCCACTTGGTGACGTAAATTGGAAGCATATTGCCATTGTGGTGGACAAGTGCAATCTTCAGGTAGGAATATTTGCGTGCTTTCCTGTATATGTATGGTCATTTGCATATTTTGCTGCCCGCACATATTTGCATGTACATTTTTCAAATGAAAAAAGAAATGCAAAAGGAAGAAGTATAATTACTCTTTTGTTTGTTTATAATTTCTTGTCAATTTTTGAAGTTTTAGTTTTTGAAAAGTGGATGCCGAAACATGATTTCAATGCAAATGTAGTCCTTATTTAGCATGCTTGTTGAATTATGAGAATACCCAGGACATGGAAATTTTTTCCCATGTTCAAATTTTAAAAACATACAAGACTGGCAGGGATCAGTTAACCTTTTTATCCCCCGACCATAAGGTCGTTTGATCAACTTTGTATAAGTTTCAAACATTTGAACGTACTTTTTTGGTGCGTGACAGTGTTGGGCAACATTGTGCAGTCTTCATTTGCAGTTTTTATTCTTTATATAGTTACAAGTAAATGGTATTCCAATAGAAGCAATTGGCGTGGCAGAAAATTTGCAACCGCATCAAACTCACATTCAACCAAAATACGTAATTGGTGGACGTTGGCTTGGAACTCGTCAGAAATACACAGATTACTTTAAGGGAAAAATCAGCCATATGGTCTTCATAAAAAATGTATTCAAGGTTAGTGCTAATTTTTTTTGTTGATAAAATTCTCAGTTTGCAATAGAGGTTTGTTTTATGAAAAGTCGAAACGTTGTTGAAAACTCTAATAAACCTAAACCTGGCAAAGGGTTTTTTACACTTTTAAAAAACATATTAGAGAGTGCCAGTACGGAAAGTATGGCAGCTTTCGACGAGATCTTGGGTGTGCAAGAACACTCTTCTTTTGTTCACTTCCATTGTTCTCCCATTGTTCTATTGCCATACTTTCCAAATGGGGGGGGGGGGCAGAGGAAGAGTGAGTTAACTTCATTCCCACACAATTATAAAACTCTAAACTCCAAATCAAAACAACTACACAACAACACAAAAATCTTCTCATCAACTTTTAATTTTTTCAAATTAGTTTTTCCAAAGAGTGATTCAAAAGTTTATTCTGGATATTTTATCATTTTTAGATTCAATCTTGCGGGTTTCTATCTCTACCCCCTACTTTATAATTCTACCCTGTAAGTTTGTTATGCCTTACTTTATTCACTCTTGACGTAAAAGCAACTGAAACATTTTTTTTAGAATTTCAATTGTGTTCTCAAGTGTCACGAAAATTTAGATTTGCTGTCACATCTGCCGCGCAACTTTCAACTGGAAAGAGCAGCGACCGAAGAAGTGCTTCTCATTACTGGTCGAGGGCCTATATCATCAATTCAAAACATTTTAAACGGCTTGGCATATTTTAACAGAGAGATGTACCCAGTACCGGTGAATCGTAAGGCTCGCGTTGAAACGAAAGTTGACGACACTTTTCATTCTGTCATTGAATTGGATCTCGAAGTAAGGAAAGCTAACGATCCGCATATCCGAGTTTCTGGAAAGTGCGCTGATAAATTCTTTTCTGGTAGTTTGTCAGACAGAGGTAATTTTTGAGTTTACTTAATTTTGTCGTAGTTCATTGATAAAATACATTTGTTGGGTTGTGCTTACTTGAGTGCCAGTGCCTTAAAATGATTACTTACTTGAGTGCCAGTGTCAATGAAAGGGTTTTCCTTATGTCATAAATCAGTAAATTTAGACATGTTTTATGCTGTTGAATCTCAGAATGCTACTTCACTCCTGTGCACTACCATTTGACTTCGATAGGGTGGGCGTGTCTTTTTTTTTGGGTCTAGGATTTCGATTTCGATACTATGTTTTTGGGTCTGAAAATTTTTCTTAAACAATAATAATTTTTGGCTCTAAAAAATTTAAAAATCTTATATTTTTAGGTAAAATATTAAGAAATAGCATAGAAGTGACATCGAAATCGAAACGTCGAAACGTCGCTCATTATTATCGTTAATATTTATAATTAAATAGCATAGAAGTGTTAATGAAAAGATGTTACAGGCAGCAAAATTGCATCATAGCATGCGCCATACTGTTATATTTTTGGGTTTAGGTTTTCGCTCCATTATATTTTTGGGTCGGCTTCATTCATTGGACACGCCCCCTGTCCGAGTTAGATGGTACTGTCCCCATGGGGATATGATGCTATGCTATGCGACGTAAATGGAAGGTATACTAGTTTTGGTAAAATATGAAAAAAATCTTCTGGTGTTATTTGTGCAAAAAGAAAGCAATCAAAGTCACAATCATGCAAATCGATTTCAATAACTTAATCATTGTTTGACATCTCTGAATTAAGTTAATTGGTATTGGAATACCATCACGTATGCATTGTCCTACTTTATGTTTGAACTGTTCCCTGGAAAGCTTATATTTTGATTATTTTACCTTAGGTTTTCGCGTTTGTCAAGATCTGAACATAAAGGTGAATGGTTGTTTGAAGATGTTGGATGAAGCCATTATTTCCATCGATTCCGACATCATTGGTACAGGAAATCTGACCATTTCCAACTCCATACTCAAACGATTTGGTCTCGTTAGCGTCTATTCAACAAATGTTCTTAGAATTGTTGGTCTTGCTCGATACGATGACTACGCAGAGGTGCTTGCGAATGTTTTCTATGTTCCTGCGGAGGCATCCATGCAAAGAGCAATGGAGATCAAGGTAGGATTCGAATAAGTCAAGTTTAAAGCTTTTTTGATGTTCCTAACGAACAAAGATTATTATTTGAATATTTATATATTTAAATTTATCTTATATTTATGTATTTTTTAATATTTAAAACAGCTTGCCAAAAATATATATATTTGTCAAAAAACTGTTAGAATAAGGTCAGAAAAGAGGGATGAAGGAAATGTTTGTTTTTTCGTGGCTCTGGCTCAATGAAAGTCAGTTTATTTTTTGCTGGTAACTAAACTCCAATAAATTCCAGATAAGGTGCTTAAGTTGAGACAATAGAAGCACCCAATATGTTAAAAGCTAAGTTAGCCTTTGGGAGAACAGAAACTGCATTAAACTAGGTGTTTTGATTGCTAGTTTCCTTAATACTATGCAGATTCACTGCTGCCACCTTGTTTACTGCCTCGTTTTCAGCGGTGAAGGTGGTAGCAAAGCTTAAAATGTGGTAGCCAAACGTATTTAGGTGGTTTATAGTGGAAATCATGTATCAGCTTAAGCTTGTGTTACGAAAGTCTGAAATTAAGTTTAGGTGTTATTAATATTTTCAATATATTTGATTCTAGGTCGAAGTGTCTTCTGAAAATGGTCGATTTTCTTCTGACGAACTTGTCATCGAAATTCGAATTTCTCGAGAAAATCAGGAACAATCAAAAGGCCCTTCGTTTTTTGTTGTGAATTCAAAATCGGAAACGTCACCCGGCTACGTTGTCATTGACAAAATCAACACGACGAAAAGAAGCAAAAGTGTGCTTTTATTTGTTTGTGTTTTTGCTGTCGGTGCTGTTATGGCTGTAACTGGGTTTGTTGCTCTTCGCTTTGCAAGGTGAGTTCTTTTTTGTTCGTTTGATAAAAGTCAATCACTGAAACATTCTTGCATTCGTAAATGTTTGAGTAATTAAGATTGATCACCATAAGAAAGGTATATATACATCATATGAAGACGAAACTTTAAACCTAGTTCCAACTTTATCGTTAGTGTCGTACCACAAATAGAAGTACCACAAATAGCCAAATGACCCAGTGGAAACGCATTTTCTGACGGCCCTAACCACTCTAACGAATGGGTCGTTGAGACAGAAAAATTCCTACCTCAGCGACCCTAAAGATGCGCGCTTCATTTATTTTTGCAAGTTGAAACCATCCACTGACCCTAAGGAATGGAAACCAGCCATTATTGACCAAACAAACTTTGGCGCGAAAGCAAAATGTTACGGCAAGTATATCACTTTTGAAAGCTTGACCTGTACTTGACTTTGTAAAAAACAATTTTATGTATGACTGCAATGACTCAAACAACCCCAATGACCTAAACGACCCAACTGACAAACTGTTTTTTAAAGTTGTATAAGCATTTTTATTTTTTACAACGACCCAAATGACCCAAGCAACAAAATGGGAACCAGGCTTTATGGCTGACTTTATGAAGAAAAAAAACAAATTCTGTAACACTTCAAGAATTGTGTATGTATCTACAAAAGCGGAATCTTTCGGCTGACTGAAACAGTAAGCAATCAATGCATTGCATATTGCCAATCGGGAAACATTTATGTAAAATTTGCTACAAATTTGTCTAGAATCTGATGTATGCTCACCAAGGTATGGAAGTCAAAATCTCGAAATTTTGTCAAAGCAAAAACCAGACACCTGTATATTATTACTGGTCATGTGTCGCAGTGGTTAGGGCTTCTGTCTCTCGCTTGAGTGAGCGGGGTTTGAATCCCAGCCGCATCTCTCAATATTCACGCAGCTTTCCATCCTTCTAAGATCGGTAAAATGAGTACTAGCTTGCTTAGATTTATGGATTGTTATGCATAACCCTACTGGAAACTATTCATCTTGTGACTTTGAAGGCTAGGTCCGTTAAATACGATTACTCACTCGCTCGCTCATCAAAGCTTTATTGCGTTTAAACAGGCGTTTTTCATGATAGCGCGCGAAGCAATTTTTTGCCGTGATATGGGGCAGTAGCGTACATAACCAAAATGAGCTTGAAAAATTGTGTATTTAGTTGACATATATTTGCAGGCGCTTTCGAGATGCTGAAGAAGTTGAAGTTGATTTAAGATCGCCAGAATTGCTATGGGACGACGAAGGCCTTACAGAAACAATGAATATCACGATGAATCCTTTGCTTCGATTTCGTCCGGAGAGCAATTTATCGGACAGCAACGTATCAGAACATTCCAGACACTCGTTCGAGGAAGAAAGCTCTGAAGCCAGCCTTTACTGGAGTGAATCCGAAGAAGAAGAAAACGAAACCGAGGATGAGAACGAGAGCGAGGCTAAAAATGTGCTTGAATGGGACTCCTCGTATCAGGAAGAATTTGGTGAAAGTTTTGCAGAGCCTTCTCAAAATTACGACTCATCGACAAAATGCATAGAAAAAGAGGAAAAGAAGGAGTGTCGAATGGAAGAGAACGCTACTGAATGCACTAAAGCCATCCAAGTGCACAACGAAGTGAGCGAGGACGCAGGTAAATCGCTTAAAAGCAGGCTATGATTGGAGGCAATATATGATTGCAGGTAAGTACAAAGGTTCAGTCGACTCTCTATAACTCGGCCTATTCACTGAGTCCTTAATTTTGGTGAAGATTTAACCCTTTCACGCCCGGAATTATTTTTGCTAAAAAGACAAATCCTATGCAAGTTTGATTTTGCATGAGGTAGCGCGCGCAAACCAGCTTAATTTATAATATAAACTTACTTTTAAATATCTGAAATTAATGTATAGTTCTTCCCGCATTTACCTCCTGAAAATATGACGTTTTATGTTGATTGTCAATGGGTCATATGGCTCGTCCCGGGGTGGAAAGGGTAAGTAGGTATCTGCCTCTTAGAAAATGTTTTTGCAGAATTTGTAATTATAGATTTCAAATGGGTTAACAATTTCAAATACTACTATTGACTGTCATTCCCAGACAGGTGTAACGAGTGGTATTTTCGGACAATTTGAACAATTGAAGAGGTACTTGGTTACTGGAGCTGTATTTACGAGAGAGTTGACTGAAAACTGAAAACGCATCATTCATTCATTGAAATTTGATACATTGGTATTGAATGGAAGCTGTTGCATTGCAGCCAAACTTAATCATTAACTTATTCATTCGCTGCTGTTGCAGCCAAATTTAGGTATTGGTTTGCTCATTTAAACGATAATAGACATTTGCTTACAAATATGATATCCAACAAATAAATACATCGCTTTTCATACATTGTTGTATGCGTGCGTATCCGTAGACTTTTGGTTAGAATTACTCGAGTTCTTCATTTCCCTGCCTTCTGTGACGTCACTGTTGTCAATACTGACTCATAATATTTGCTGTGGCCAAAAGACAGGTCTTGAGTGATACATAATTTAAAAATGATTTGAAGATGATTCTTTAGGGAATTTTCGCAATTTGGTTGATACCACATTGATTGCTTATACAAAGCACGGTAATTTCTGTCCCACTTACGAGATAGCGTTACGATCTCGGAAATTGTGTATTTACCTAGAATTGCAATATTAGGACATAGATTCTGGATTTGAAATCCCCAACTTTATCTTAACAAGGCTTGAACAGTTCTATTATCTAAGTTCGAACTTTCCATTGTTCAACGTTCAAATCACGATTACGAGGCGTCCAAGTCCAAAATTCTTCCTGTGCTTGTATGAGTCGTAGCCTTGCATAACTGCGACGCTATTTTCTAATTCATTTTATTCAACCGAAAATAACAACATTTATTCATCTACTTACAATTATACTGAGAGTCTTAATAACTGTAGTAATAGTCAGTTTAGTTCAATGTGACGTCAAAGTTGTGCAATAACGCAGGGGAAGAAGGAATTCTTAATTCATAACTCTAGAATTTGGTCGATATAGTAGCTAGATCGTATACAAACTACGCTAGATATATTCGTGTGGTGGTGAGAGTGTTCTGAGAATGTGGATGTGGAGGAAATGTGAATATGAAAATAATCAAATTTTTTTTTAATGTATTACTTGAAACCGTTTTATGAAGATTGTAACAATTTTCGTTTTTTAAAGAATATTTCTGATATTTTGAATGGCAATCAACGTTTTCATATCTTGAAAGATGAGTTTTTGATGCAACTTTAGAGCATTTAGTTTCATATTAAGATTCTAAAAACTTACAATTCAACAGCGTTTACAAAAACGATACCACATTGGCATGATATTCATGGCAACCCTGTGGCTATTACAGTCAAGAAGGTACAGAAATATTAAAGCACACTTCAAAGTTTCTGTTGACTTTAACCACGGGCTTTAGGAAAAGAAAGATCAATTTTATTACTTTCTCATTTTCCTCTAGCTCTACTTGTCCTACATTCCGTGTTTTGATTTGTGCAGTCACAAGGAAACAAGGCCTTCTCCTCTATGTACACATAGTAAAATTTATTTTGTGTTTTTTGACCATTGAAATTACTGAACCAGCATGGATGCCGGAATTTTTTCCCAATTGGGGGGGGGGGGTGGTGACACCCCAACACTCCCCAGCAGCCCTGTAGTGACGCCCTTGCTGTAATCATAGCTAAATTTATTTTGTGTTCTGTGACCATTAAAATTATTGAACCACCATGGATGACCGAATTTTTCTCCCAATTTGGGAGTGTGACATCTCCCACTCCCCAGCAGCCCAGTAGTGACGCCCTTTCTCTAAGCTTTGGTTCAACATTTTCAGCAGTAATTCATTTCAATAAAATTCACATAGATTTACCCTGGAAACCACCTAGACTTTGTTTTTGCACTTTGTTTCAATTCAACAGCTCTGATTTAAACTTTCGCCATGCGTGATAGGACATCGGGGAAATTCGTTGATTGTCATTTCTAATTTCGTGTAGCCTTTGAACATTTATGTAGTAAAACTGCTGAATTTATTTATAGTTGAAGCATTATAACCTAGCTATACGTTGTACGTAAATATGTACAAAGTATTATTATTTATTTATCAATATTTAAAGCCACTTGCGTATTCACATCTCATTTAGGCCATGTCTACAGGAGTATGGGTTTATGTATCTTTGCGTTTTCACCTTCGCCTTCTGTCTACTCAAAAACGCAATGAAGACGCATCTTAAAAAGCCTCAAAAACGCACTGACAGTTTCAAAACTGGAGATTTTTGAAAGCCGATGATTGATTGATTCATATATTCATTGATTCATATATATTGATTGATTCATATATTTCTTAGACTTGATCCAAGTCTATTTCGTGATAAAATAAACATCAAAAATAGTTACTAATCAACGTAATTTTGTACCCGTTTTCAGTGAAATGTATTTTGAAAGCTCAATCGTGTAGACATGGCTACATTTTGTTGTTGTTGTGTCATTTTTATTCGAAATTCAAAGTGGTTCTAGTTACAATTAATTTCGACCTATAGCTATATATCAAATTTATATAATCAATCATACAGATAGTAAATGTAATTTCAATTAAATGGCGAATTGCCTATTTTTATTTTGTTAATTGTGTTTTACCCTGGTGCCAGAGCCTCCAAAAAGCCTCCAAAAAGAAAGGAAAATCTTTTAATTTCCGATTATGATTCCGAGGCTCCTTTCATGTTGATGCCTTTGGTCATGGGTCAAATTTATCATGACCCTTATGGGGAGTCGCTGATGGTTCATGTAGTCTTCTCACGGAGGAGGATAGAGTTCTCTGTTCGAAAATTTCAAAATATATAATTGTACCTGCGTGGAAATTGACCCAATAGTCAAGAAACGTTAGAGCTCGTGTAAAACTTTAGGAAACGTATGGCGAATTCAGTGGCAGTGTATTGATTCTTTTTATGGCTCGTTGTGTAAGCTAATATTTATTTCTTAAAATTATTATTTATTCTAAGTTTTACTTTCGGTTAAATTCGTGAAAATATATACGCTATGCTTTGCTTGTTGTTACTTTTTTAACCTGTCTGTTGAGGGGGACTTGGAAGGGGGAGGCCAGAGTTTTTTTCTATTCTCGTATTAAAAATTACAGCAATAACTCAGTTACAAACAACGATACCGCACGGAGCATGCATAAAATCAAGATTTTTTCGAATTATATTAGTTTCCAGATTTCTGGAAGATTCTTTAAATTGATTTTGACAACTCTTGCACTGAATTTTTTATAAAAGCAGGCAATCATGTTTCGCATATTCTTCCATAAAACGAGAAATATCCACAATGTCTCCTTCTTCGACTTCTTTGACATCCATTTTTCTCTATGACACAACAATATGCGGAAATTCTAAAAATGAGCAAATATGCAGAACGTCGCTGGAATCGCTGAATTTTGAAATTCATGTTTCCATTAAAGAATTTTGGATCGTTACTGTCGCCCCTATTGCTGAGATATGTTTTTTTCTATCATAGCGACGGGATGTTGCTACGATCGCTGATAAAAATAAATGCTAGGTTCCATTCGATCGCTCCCATCGCTGCTGTTGCTGGAAACTTTTCCAGCGGTGAGAACTACAGGCGCGATCAAATGGAAAACAAGCTTACAGATTAAGGACTAAACATTCAAACACACGAATACAAAAGTTAAGTACGCGAAAAATTGTACGAGATAGAAAGCAAGTAAGTGGGTACAAGGTTGGGAGATTTCAAGTCCATAATTTGGGCTCTAACGTTAGTCTAATTACTTAAGACCCGACTCGTGCAACAAGTCTACTTAAACATTACCACTCCAGTACCACATCTGTTTGCTTGAAGGACTCTAGGACTCAGTTGCACCAACAACATGCAATACAGTAGTAATGCTGTATTGAGTGTTAATTTGTTACACCATTGGCTTGCGTGCAACGCGATCGGGGTTTGGACATGAATATAACATTGCATCATTTGCATGCAAGACAATGTTGGAAACGACGACAATATATAGGTATAACATCTCTGTAATTAAATTCCCAGCGTCGTAACTGATATTCTTATCGTTGGTTCTTTCTGCTTTCTGCTTGCAATAAAACTGAAGGAATGAAGGGAAAGAGGAGTGCTCCATTGCAATTTGGCGAGGCGAAGAAGAAAGGTAATTCAGTTTTTGCTTTGAAAATATTTTATTTAGTTGTTCACCAAATCTTGTGCAGTTTTTCGTTTTCATGTACAGTATGCCTAATTTGACCCCCCCCCCCCTAAAAAAAATAACACTCGACGTAGAGGTAGGGGTCGACCCAGGGGGCCGTACGCCTGTGTGGGTAGGGAGCGTGGCCTATATTTTTGGGTCTGGGATTTCAATTCGATAACATATTTTTTTGAATCTAAAAACAATGTTAATAATATAACAGCAAAATTGCATCATAACACTATCCCAAAATATTATGGGTTTGTGTTTTCGTTCCATTATAGTTTTGGGTCAGCTCAAGATTCCCTCGAACATGCCCCCTACCCGAGTTATGTGGTACCTGAGAGAGTCGGCCTGCTACAACAAAGTAGTTTTGCTAAAGTAAGGCAATATTCTCGAGAGCCGCACCTCACCTCACTGTACATGTTATTATCATTAAACATTAGTAAAATTACATTTTATTTTACCATTAAGATCTTATCGAAGCTTTTCCGTTTTTCAATTTTTTCATGTTCTTTTGGACACAACAGGCTTGACTTGTGCCATGAAAAAGTGAGCTGCTGAGATTGGAAACCTTCATAAGAATCTACAAAATTTTGCGGACCCTACTCCCCCTTGTACCCTTTTTGATCTGTAAAATGAGCAAGTTTATCCAGAGCATACGATTTTGGTTTGACGTTAACCTACCACCTTCTCCAGGAGATTCCCTTATTTTTAAATCGGAATGGATTTACAGATGTATTTCACACGTTTGAGTGTGTTCAATTTAATTCAAAACAAATGTATGTGAAATCTATTCTTCAAAGTTAATGATGATTTTTCACGTCAAATGGAGGCTTTCGCTCAGCAAAATTAAACATGCGGCCGCTATTGGTTATTTCTGTCCTTTTGTCTTAGATTTCAAATTTTTGAATTAAAATTTATTTCAATAAAAAACCAAGAGAATTACAAATGGTTGACTCGTAACAAATTATGTTACTTATCTTGGAAAATAAAATGGGAATTCTCCAGAAAAATCGATGACGCCACTCATTTCCATAAAATCCCATGATGCTGCACGCATGTTGGGCGGCTGGTGCCCATTCTTCCTTGCGCGCATGGTTATCATTCTTTTGCCTTCGCATCCACGTTGCCTTTCTTCCTAACGAGAGGAGGATAAGAAACATACGTCAATTTAAAAAGGTATATATATATATTGTTAAAATTTCAAATGCATGATTATTTTTTATGTAGATATATCCATTTTTTTATGATCACTTCATTCCGTGTATGTTTTATACACAGTTTTCCTAGCTTAGGCCGGTCAAAACCTCCATGAAATTTGCCAATTTTGATTGAACTTTTGGCGTGGTCGAACTTCAATTTTTTTAAATTATTAGACACTTGATTGGTTTTCTCTGTGAGTTAAATAATTTTCTTGTTAATCGATGGCAAATTTGGATTATAAGCTTGCTTACCTGCTTACTGTTTTGAATCTTTTGCGTTTCGTTGTGATGTGGGTGCATGCAAATAATGCAATCGTGTAAATAAAACAAGATTTTGCTTTCGTAAAAGGTTTTAGGCCCATCTGTCTGGTCTTGGGCCTAAGGAAATCCAACCTGTACCAGGCAACTTTGGCATGTTCCAAATTACCAAAATGTCTTTGAAGTTTAAGCACCATCTATACAATAAACTAATTCTAATTATTATATCAGTACATTAGCTGTCTTTGTTTGTCTGATGGATGTGTTGATTAATGCTTTGTGATGTGTTAATTAATGTGTTGTTAATTAACATATTGTCTATATATATATATAATAGCTATTCCGCATTGAAGAACTATAAGTTCTTTTCTGCTTTAGCAGCAACATAAATGTTGT